>BGNK01008095.1:0-13366 GCA_003297005.1 Symbiodinium sp. clade A Y106 | reverse complement strand
GGTTCCTGTAGTCGACATTCGGAACAGTGCTGAAAGCATGCAGCCACACCGGAAAATGCATCAGCAAGGCCGAAAGACAGGGCCACACTGTGCATGGTGTGCCTAAGACTGTGTGGCAGATGCAACGCCTTCAGAACCCATGCTCTCTTGCACACCAGAGGGTGGACTCTGCAATTGCTTCAGCAACTGCTAGCAACAAGCCCTGTCATGCCCAAGCCGAGCCCTGTACCATACAACGAATGACATCCTGGAGTTACCACGCCCTTGCCCGATACCAGAGTCTGAAGAGGTCAGACAGCCTCGCCGCTGGCCAATCTAACAGTGGAAAATACTGAGAGCAAGGTGTGCCAGACCTCTCCGCAGCGTACGGGTATGCGCAGCTTCATCTGATGTGACATTGCTTCTACATCGTCCGGTCATGCAAGCCCTTGAGGCTGTCACGTGCAGTGCAGCAAGTTCATCCGGTCCCGTAGCGGGTCGATCTCAAACTGGGCTTCACATCCAGGATGCACGCAGTCTGGCGGACATGCTCCCGGCTGGCCACAGATTGAAACAGCAAGGCCGAAAGACAGGGCCACACTGTGGATGATGTGCCTAGGAATGTGGCAGGTGCAACGCCTGCAGAACCCCTGCTCTCTGGCTCGCCAAAGGGTGGAGTCTGCAAATGTCTCAGCAACGGCTGAGAACAAGCCCTGCCATTTTTAAAGCGAGCCCATCCGATCTCTGCATCACGAAATGAATGATATCCTGGAGTTACCATGCCCCCTGCCCAAAACCAGCGTCTGAAGCGGTCAGACAGCCGGGTGTTCGGACGGAAGCAGTATGAAAAATTCAGGTCGGCTAGGCTTCAGCTGTCAATCTCTGCAGTTTGCGAGAGCGCCAAAAGGCAGGAGGCGTCAGGCTAGCTACCGATTTCATGGACACGCAGGCTGGCCGAGGAGCATTTGCATCTAGTCGCAAAACCGAGCCCTGTAGCATGCAACGAACGACATCCTGGAGTTACCACGCCCGTGCCCGAAACCAGCGTCTGAAGAGGTCAGACAGCCTCACAGCTGGACAATCTAACACTGGAAAATACTGAGAGCAAGGGAGCGTACGGGTATGACATGTGCGGGAGATGAGCAGCAACGTTGGTGGCTGAACGGAAAGCTGGTTTCCAAGACAAGCTAAGCGCATGCTGCAGGGCGATGTTTCTCTCTGCGCCTTCACTTGCCGACACCTGCGGGCACAAGGCTTCTCCGGTCCGCACAGACATTGTTACTTCACGCAGGCCCGCACAGGGGCGCCATGTCGTTACACAGTGAATCAGCGGCACACCACCACGAAGAAGGGCCACATCTGCCATGAAGAACTTCTCCGATGACTTAGGGAGTTTCCTGTGGCAGCCGTATGAGACATGAGAGCAGCGTGCGCGGCACAGCCCCTGCGGAGCCAGAACGCACTCGAATCTCACGGCCAGCTGGCGTCCTGCGCCTGCCGGCGCATGTCGTCGCCAAGCACGTGGATGGACAGCCCTGCTGCAAGCCTGCTTCGTGCCAGCTTGGCTTCCAGGAACCTGTGGAGCAAATGCGCGATGCAAGTTGCGCACAAAGCAATCAACCTCATGTCAACGTTTCGGCAAGCCAAGTTGGTCTGCAACTTCAGCTGCAAGGCGAGAGCTCCACTTTCAAGCCGGGCTCCACATGCAGGATGGAACCTGGCTGGAGCTAACATCCTGCCACTAGGTTCCTGTAGTCGACATTCGGAACAGTGCTGAAAGCATGCAGCCACACCGGAAAATGCATCAGCAAGGCCGAAAGACAGGGCCACACTGTGCATGGTGTGCCTAAGACTGTGTGGCAGGTGCAACGCCTTCAGAACCCATGCTGTCTTGCACACCAGAGGGTGGACTCTGCAATTGCTTCAGCAACTGCTAGCAACAAGCCCTGTCATGCCCAAACCGAGCCCTGTACCATGCAACGAATGACATCCTGGAGTTACCACGCCCTTGCCCGAAACCAGCGTCTAAAGAGGTCAGACAGACTGGTGTTCGGACGAACGAAGCAGTATGGAAAATTCAGGTCGGCTAGGCTTCAGCTGTCAATCTCTGCAGTTTGCGAGAGCGCCAAAATGCAGGACGCGCCAGGCTAGGTACCGATTTCATGGTCACACAGGCTGGCCGAGGAGCAGTTGCATCTAGTCGCTTACTGAGAGATGCAACGCATTGCTGCACCACCCAGTACACTCCCTTGCATCGGAGGACCAGGACAAAGCTGGTGTTTGTGGGCAAAGTCGCAAAACGGGCGGTGCAAAATCCGGGCCATCTCCATTAGAGAAGCGGGTGGTTGACCTGGTAGACGGTATGCTCCAGGAAAGCGTGGGCGCAGGGCAGTTGACACAGGGAGCTGCTTCGCAAGAAACGGCCTGTGTTCAGAGTTTGTTCTGAGCTGTACAGGGCTGGGATAGATCTGTCAAAAATTCGGAACTGTTTGCAGCCGACTCGGAAGGCAACCTTGCCCGTTAAGCCTGCGGTGTGAAGGTGGTGAGCTCAAGCGCTGTCCCAAAGGACTCATGCCAACACAACCTTGCAGCCATCCATGACCGTGCAAACTGCAGGTGTCTGCTCTCTGACGATGTGAGACCTCTGCTCAGTATAGCCTGTGCTCCTTCTTCAACATGACACCGCTGCTGTGATGCTCCTCCCCTGCCCCGTTACGTCACATATAGCTCTTCCGGACGATGGTGAGCTGATGAAGAAAATGCGTACGCTGCGGGCACTGAAATGAAACCTCATTTCTGTATCAATGTAGCACTCAAGGACTTTTTGTAGTAGGTACGTTCGCCAGCTTTTCTCAGAAAGAGCCCTTGAAAACTGCAGATGCAGAGACTCCAACTGCTTCCTGCCAGGCTCACCAAGTGCACGTGCGGCGCGATCTTGTTGCTCGTTTCCGAGCATGCATACCCGTTCCAAGCGCCGTGTGAAAACCAGGATGCTCCCTTCAAGACTAGCTGTCAGCTCCCCTCGTGTAGCTCGTGGCCCCACCTGCTCCGGAAGCCTCAGTTTGGTAATTGTAGAGGTAGACATTCCTAGACCGAGCCGCAAGGTATTTAACCCCACAAAACCCCATATTGACGTGGCCAGCACGACCGGCACCAGTAGTGGCAACAAGTGCCCAATCGAAAGCAGCTGCGGCTGCACCTGTGCGCACTTCAGCAAACTATTCCCGTGCTTCGACCCCGTCGCTCGCCGGTCGACCTTGACACGGAGCACCCCATGCATTGGCATCACGCTTGATGTTGTTCTTCGGACCGCTATGCTCGCAGCCAAGGCGTCAATCCGTGCCGACAGATCGAGCTCGGGCAGAAGGGCTGAAAAGAGGCACCACTCAAAACTCGGCAGTCGTTGCGAAGACAGGGTTCTGCAGAAAGTGGATCTGCAGGTAATGTGCAGTTCAGGATATCCGATGCATTCCGATGCTTCCAGGCCCCATGGCTAGGAAAATGCGGCGGGGCGGCACAACTCTACTGGCATGCCGGCATGCTTTGCCTCCGCAGCTGAAAGCGACGGCGGTAATCACGAGTCAAAGGCAGCCAGGACCAGGGCCAGGGCCAGGCTTCGTCGACGGTTTTCTCACGTCATGTCATCTGCTGACTGCGACGCTACGTCCTAACCCTGAACCCTCAAACCAGTCTCTCTGGGGCAGCACTGGCATCCAGATCCAGGCCTAGACTAGACATCATGTGGCAAGATGTTTCGGCGCTCACACTCGGAGGTACCAGGCGAGGCATGTGGTTCGCGGTCTGAGTTGTAGTGAAACCTGATTGATGGGAGTGGTGACCAAGTGAAAACAACTTCCCGTAAGACATGCAACCTATCAATTAGCATCGGTCAATCTCCCACTGAGATCTCGCTTGCGCGACCTGATGCGCAAGATGTTTAGGACAGTGCGCCATTGTGAGGTGTGGGTCTGCATTAAGGGCAAGGCCACTGCAGCACTGTGGAGGGTCGTGTGAGTAGGCGTGGTGCCTCATGATAGTGAAGGAACCCGAGCCGCGTGCCGCGAACGACCTTATCCATTCCCGCCCTCACCATATAGGGTGCCGGAAAGGCCGATTTTCCCGTGGCAGATTTTCCCAAATCAGGCCGAAGGCCAAAGGGCTGACTGGCTCGTGGCAGGAAGCTCAGGACGTCGCGGGCGTCACGGCGGAAACCCTTGGGCCCTTGAGGCTCTTAACAACGAGCAGCCAAGGAGATGGTCAAGTGCGCTGTATGTACCGATTCAACAGGTCCTGGGAGTCTGGGCTCAGTTCCGGAGACGGGAAGGGAGTTCAAGCATTGTGCCAGCATCCCGGCCAGGTCTGGGGGTGCAAATCTGCGGAAACATATCTGCTCGTGTGATCACATGTGCAGGGGTCGTCTTGACCTCCTGTTTTTCAACACACCTTGCCCTGTGGAAAGACTAGGTCGGGCAAACTGTGGAAATGGGGGGAGCTTGTTGACGGAGGAGAGATCGGGTCTCCTTGTAGTGCTCGATTGACTGCATACCGACAGTGGCGCAATGGCACCCCTTCCCGAAGCAAAGGAATGGCTACTTGACAAGCCGACGCTAACGTTTCTTCACTCACATGGTTGTCCGCCAGTCTGCCATGTTGCAGTCAGCGAGCCCCTATTCAACTATTCCCACCCAGCCATCTCGAACCGGAAGAATCAGAAGGGGTTCGGACAACCTCCGCCATGGGTGGAAAAAGTCTCAACATTATGCTGAGAAAAAGTCTCAATGGGGAGCTGAATTGGCGAAGAGAGCAGTCTCATCCACGGAAAGATCCCTCTGGTTTCGGCAAATGGCTCTGTGCTTTTTCTGTTGGCTAGAAGCTGGTGAGATTTTAAAAAAGCCATAGGCAGACATAACCGAGCTTCGGCAAATGATTGTGGATCCACGCCATGACTTCAAAGCGCAATCCCGAAACCTCATAAAGATATTCCAAACTCGTGCGCAAAGTGGAGGTCATGCCTTTCGAAGCAGCTTTGGGCTCCTGAAAGCCCAGGCCATGCTCGGATTCTGTTGTGGCAATTTGAAACCTGACAGACGGCGGTGGGAAAGCACCATCTGGCATTCCACCCCATGATTGGGCCTGCGGACCCCAGTCCTGCAAATGGCTGCGCGACCAGAATTCGGCTTGGAAGCGGTCCGGTGCTGAAATTACAACCATGTACCTGCCACAAAAACAATACTAGCTCTTCTGGGAAGAGGATCTTGTAAAGATATTGTGAAGCTTTCGAAGTGTCACCTCAATACGAAGCATTGCGCGGGGCGCCTGTCTCTTGAAACTAGGAAACCGGCATGCCTTCGACATGCAGGCTTGGACCGTCACGCCTCTGGGCTTCTCTTGCCAAGAAAACTGGACTCGGTGAATGTGGGCGAGGAAGGAGACGGACAAAGTCGAATGCAACACGCTCGCACTACACGATCCAGAGCTCGCAACTGGTGTGCAGTTTTCCCAGGCGACGGCTGTCTTGGTGCTCATTGTGCAAAGCCCAGGTCTTGTCTATAACGGCCAACCAAGCTTTGCTGGCGTCTCAGGCATGTTGCCTCCAACATGGCTTCACATCGGTTGCATCTTATACAGTCCCATGAAACCGTGGAATAGCCTCAAACGGCTACATGGACTGTGGGAAGTATCTTCCTTCAACACTGCGGGCCCTGATTGCGGTCAGGGTCGTCGGTTTCTTTGCACGCTCGCCTGGAAGGTCCCGGGCCCACGACAGCGAGAAGAAGAGCCGTGCAAGTTCGAGTAAGGGTGGAGCAACCAACGTCGAATGCTTGAGGCTACAGCAAAAGCGCTCTAGGCTATTCGGCTCTTTGCCTTTACGTCTACACGACACCTTGTTCATTGGGCTGTCTTTAGGTGCTGACAAAAGGCTTCAGGCGTAGGCGTGAGGGCTTAGGCCATCCGGGTTATCGACTGGCTTCATGTACCGCTAGCATAGGGGCAGGCAACACAGCTGCTGTATGTGCGCTGATCCAGCCTTGTGTGATGGTTGAAATGTCTGCGTGTATCTTGGGACCACAGCCTCTGACATATGGGCAATTATACTACTGTCGCTTGACAGTTGTCGGTCCCACCTGAGGAGGTCCGCACAAATGCTTCATTGGTGGCTGTGTTGATCTGGCTTCATGCAAGTCGCTCCAAAATACCTGAGGCATTGCGGTTGAAATAAGTCTGGGGAGAACACTAAACTATGTTTGGTGTGGGCCAGGGATGTGGTCACCTCTTGCCACTAGGGCTTCTACTTTTAGGCAAGTAGAGCCATGAACCTCCCCACGCTTCATTGAAAACTGTATCCTTTCGCGAAGCTATGGCTTGGTGTTTGGCATCGGCAAGGGCCAAGACAAAAAAACACCTCCTTGTCAAGCTCTGGCTGTGGTCTACAGCGGCCCGTCAGCTGCGAGCGCCAAATGCACAACATCGCCTAGCCCAGCTCTGTGTGGCAGCGGCAGAAGTGGCAGACGGAGCCGATCTTCGGAGTTGGGGCTCGGAGAGCCGGCACCCGTTTGAGAGTCGGGGACGCCCACATCAGAAGGGCGAACCTCGGAAACACTGCCGCCGAAATATTAGAAACAAGACGTGGCGTGGGCACGACAAACCTGTCACGGCCCGGTACACCCCGACGCACCAAAGCATCGGCACGAGCCTGGGAAGCAATGAGCAGCTGCGCCAGTCCAGCGTCGTCCACAGTAACTGCTACACGCATCGTAAGATCCTTCACCAGCCATGCAAAAAACCTAACTGACCAGTCCTAACACTCAACTGGGGAGAACTTAACCGATCTTGAGAAATGTCTTGTCCAAATCGAGCTCCCCATACAAACTAAGACCGGGGAAGCACAGGAAGTGAAACGCCACGGTCTTGATCATGCAGTCTGAAACCGTACACGCGTTCGATTACCGATCCGCATCCACGCAGGAGGTCCGAGCGTTCAGCAGCTTTGTGTTGCAGCTTCGAGGCATTTGACTGACAGAGCCTGCTTTCTGTGTCGCAAGGTTTGAGGCAAAGCCCTGCAACTAAGTAAGTAAGGAAAGCATGCCCCAAAAAGTAAGTGCGCGCAGATTTCGAGTCCGATATCGAGGAGGAGATTCGCGACGAGGTGCCCGCGAAGGATGGTGTGGACCTCGACTGCTTGGTAATGATCACGCCAAAGCCTGACGAACGGCAATATCAGCGAAAGCCTGGGCTACGGCTATGATCCTCGTGAGGACAGTTTCTCCCATCCTGCCTTTTTACGAGCTGTCCCGCCCCGATACTGTTGCACGTGTGTCGCAAATGCAGAGAGCTCGCAGCACGCAGTCGTCATGAAGAATCAGCAGGCCGCCGCAGAAATTGCGGAGGAGCGTGGCATCGACGCGGCGGTAGCCCGTTCTGAACTTGCAGTTGCTTGCTACAGTGCAGGTAGGGCTCAGTAGGGCCTGCACAACATATCTGCCGCCCGTCCACAGGGCTGGAGTTGAGCCTGAAGGGCCCAAGCACGAAGCCGTAAGCCATGCAGGTGATCAGGTCGATCTCACCTTTGCCCCAAGGCCGAGCAGAGGCCACTCGCGCTTGCACTCAAACTTGGGAGTGGTGTGAGCCCGAAAAGGCCTTCGGAAGTGGATGGAAGTTCTGCCTCCACAGCTGGAGTCTGCAGTTGTCTGCGCAGGAGCAGTGGAGTGCTCAGAAGCTCATTGAGCACATGGAGACTTTCTTAGCGAAGAAGCAAATGCCGGGCTAGAGGACAAACGATTGGCTCGTTTAGGTTTTGCGGGACGTTTGAATCTGGGTGCCAGTCACTTGGCGAGGCTTTCCAAGCCCAAGCTGTGACACGAGCAACGTAGCGAGGATGCGAAGGTCCACCTGGGTCGAAGTTGGTTCAAGGCAAACCGAAGACGACACAAGTCTGCATCTGCACGCTCCTCTAAGACCAACGGCCCGTGGTCTCTGCGGCGACCGACTTGCCCTGTGGGAGATCGGAACGGACTCGGCCATCTGCTGCGAAGGAGACGTACCCTCAGAACCAGAAGCAACGCGAGACATGTGCAACTTCACACTGCCCGTTCCGAACCGACAGGAACCTTGTCAACCAGAAATATTTCTGAGTCAGTTTGGCAACTTCCGTTGACGGTCGGGCAGGGCTTCGCCTGTTCATTCCAGTATATTCCACTTTAGCCCTTTGCTTCAGATTACTATGTGAAGTGAGGCATGAACAAACACCACAATAACAAGCCGGATTGTCTCTACAGTGTCAACAATTTAGAACTGGTGAACCCTCGTCTAAGTTTACCATGCCATTGTCGACACACTCTCTGATATATCTACCATGGTAACCACATAGCCCATTTCGAAACGATCATCTTACGGTCAAGGCAGTTGTCAAGGCACCGGAGGGCTTCATGAGTCTAGGATGCCAGAGGACTTTTTCTTTGCACGTCGTAGACCGCGTCCTGGGTGCAACATGGGCTGTCTGGCGCCACCCTTTGGGATTGGCCACCAAGTATGACACACTACAGCATGCCACAGCTCATGCATAATGTTGGAAAACACCGGTTTCTCTTCTACACTCTCATAACTCGGACAATCCAGACGAAGTCTGTTACTTGCTGTCATCGATGACACGCAGTTGGAACCAACAAGAATGACCGTCGTGAAGCTAGTACAAGACTATCAATTTCAATCGCTTCCGTACAAGGACCGGGTTGTACTTGATCTTGATTGCTAGTAGTAGTAGTAGTAGTAGTAGTAGTAGTAGTAGCAGTAGTAGTAGTAGTAGAAGTAGTAGAAGTAGTAGTAGTAGTAGTACTAGTACTAGTACTAGTACCAGTACGAGTACTAGTACGAGTACTAGCAGAAGCAGGAAGAGCAAGAGCAGGAGCGGCAGGCGCGGGCACCGGAGCAGGGGCAGGCGGATAAGCGGCAGCAGTAGTAGTAGGAGGAGCAGTAGGACTAGAAGTAGTAGTCGTCGTCGTAGCAGTAGTAGATGGAGTAGGTGGAGTTGTGGTGGTGGTAGTAGTAGTAGCAGGGGTAGGAGTAACGCGTTCTTGAAACGGCGCTCTTCCGATCACCTGTGTCATACTGGCCAATTCCTCGTCAACAGGTGTCTCACAACGTCTGCCGACCACAACGGTCTCAAGCAGCTTCGGGCCCATCATCTGCAAGAAATGTGGGAGACCCGGAAGCAGCAGAAAGCACTGCATTCACTACATCATTCATGGTAATGTGCTACCGGGATGCCTGACAGCAGTCCTCGACCGCGCACCCCAATGCTGGGCAAACTGTAGTAGGGCATTTCGCATGTCCAGTGCGACTGCCTCGTTCCCGATTTCAGAACCAAGCTCCAGCCAACACGCTTCCGTCCAGGAAAGCAGGTGCCACTAACGACCTGTTAAGGCCAGCCGACCGGTTGTTGCATCTCATGTTTGACGCAACAATGGCAACAACAGAGGTCGGAAAACCTGAGGCATGACAAGGTGAGTAGTTACATTTGGGGCTTGCGATACAGGGGATCACAACACAGAGTTATAGGTATACTCAAAGGAAGTTAATCATAGGCTCACCTGCATGCACCCAAAAACATCTGTGGCAAAGCGTGCCCAAATTTGCACACCTGTAAGTGCATGCCAAATATGCCCATCCGAGCCGCAGGGTTTCGGAGTGAGTTTGAGGAATTCCATACCGAATTCGGAAGAAGGGGGCAAACAATAACGTCATCAACTGGAAATCAAAACGAGATGGCCAACTATTTCTGTTCGTCAACACTTGCCATGCGAATTATGCCTTCTCGCAAACCATCGGAAGCTTCAGGACATTTTGGGACCTATCGTTTCTGCAATTATCGAGTCTCGCGGCATGGTACCTTGGGTGAGGATTCCAGAAAACGCTTCTCCCCCATGCTACTCGCCTTGTTTAAAACAAAACTAGAGATATCTAGAGACATCGGCCTTCGTTCTGTCACGAGTCCGTAGAAGTTCAAGTCTGCCTTTGATTAAATAAACGAGCTAGCTGAAGGAATGTGTTCCGCGGTGCTCTGTGGCTCACTTGCTTACATGATGATATGTTAGCACTGAGAACACCACGGCAGCTAAAGCATTCCCACCCCGGACCTCGCACAGCTCCGTTGCACCCTCACAAGCACTGTTCAAGCGCTCGCAGTCATCCACACAATCTCGAGAGGCCGCCCCTGCATGTCCATGATTCGCCTGCATTCATCAGGTTCGACGGGTAGCACCAGGCGGAACGAGCTGTCGCACTTCTTGGAAGGAGGCAGGAAGGTTCTGTCCAGCCCTTCAAACGGACAGATTGAAGAGTTTCGCTGTGTTTGAGAAAGCTGCTCGGAGGATGTCGCGGGGCAACCGTTGCTTGACTCGAGCAAGCTCCTGGGATCGGCTGCGTGCGGTCTGCAGTGGCCTTGGCCTTAAGCCTCAAGATGCCTCAATGCCTCAAGCCCGCTCTCCCAGCCGCTAATTCCGGTCTCCTCGGCTACCACCAGCACATGGGCTGGGTGTGAGTAGCTGCCGCGCGCGCTCCCAGCCGTTTCTGCCGGTGGATATTGTGGTCCCAAGCTTTCCTTGCGAAGAACAGGGACTATGAAGCCATCGCGATTTAAGGTCTGAAAGCTTCCGGACTTCAAGCCTGGTATCCAAAACGAAGCGATCCAGCGGGACATCAAACGCCAGCTCTCCCAAAGATTGCTTGTGCTTGCCTGGCAGAGAAATTCTTGGCATGGAACGCGTTTCACTGCTGGTTAGGTTTGATTCCGAAGCCCTGTGCAACTTTAAAGTTCAAAATAGTGTCAGTGCTTCATGGCATCCTTCTCCCTCAAACCCCTCAAACTAACAACATGGACAGGTCACTGTGTGTGAGAAGGCCGTTGAAGCCCACCATCATTCCTGGTCAGCAAGATTTTCAATGCATGCGACATGCTTTTGAAACGCGTTTTGCGACTGCCCGGCAGCGCATGCGAAGCCGGAACATCCGGAGTGAGACATGTAAGGAATGGAAGGGTTTGCAAACAGTCTGTGAATGGCGAGAGAACTTGTTAAGCTTCCATGGTCCTGCGGCACAGGAACATGTCAACTGAGACCCTTACATCACAGCCTGAAGCTCTGTAGCATTGCAAAGCAAGCACAGAAACAACAAAGCGAACCGGCTCAACCGCAAGGAATGTAAAAATCGCTCCTTCTTGGGCTCAGGGTTTGCGACCATACCATTGCAGTTCAGCGTGTAGGGTCCAGGTTCTATTATGCATCAGGCTTTGCAGTGCACGATGTGTGTCCAACACCAGAAATTCGAGCATCTGCTGCCCATCCCAGCTTGAAGGAGCTACGTGAGCTGCCACCGCGCATGCCCTTTTACTTTGTTTGATTTTCGGTGGGCAAACAAAACTTGTTCTTGTCTGGGACTGCGATAGCCTACTCTAAGGACAGATACAAAAATCGACGGCCTGGAAAGCAGCGTAGAAAAGCGGCCGCACACTTCGGCCGTCCGTTGAAACCGGAGAGCCTGGGAAGCAAAGGCGACCTTTGTCAGCTAAGAACTTGCTTGGAAACAACACCGACCTCTGCAGCTGAAGATGCCTGAAAGTGGTGGAGTTTCTCAAAAGGAAGAATATAAAAGAAACTATGGCCGCCATGGAATGCACTTGTGTTGATTGAATGGCAGTCTCGCCCGCGAAAAACCTGCACCGATTTTCGAACAAATGTGCCTTCCACTGCGCCAAGGAACAGAATCGGATGCTGTGAGGCCTCGCCGAAAACCGCCACCAAAAGCTCAGCCATGCACCTGCAAATGAATGCTTCGCTTGGCACACGCTTCTCCTCCTCCCTGCCTTTCTGCATCATCTTGCGCGGGCAGCTGCCTGTGAGAAGCTGATGCTGCAAAACCGGGCATGCATGACATGGTGGAAACCGATACAGCGAACTCGGGAGTCTTCAAGAGGCTGCCGAGGCACAAGATTAGCGGCAGGCCATGGTCTCTTGCCATCTCAAGTTGCCTCCTCAGCAGTTGACAAGCTACGACCGTTCCCGGACACGCTGCACCTTCTCTACTGTTTGCATGCGGAAACATCAGATAAATCCTAAGGCGGGGGCTTGGGAGCCGAGGGGTCCTTCCGAAAGGATGCCGGGCCGATAAAGAAGACCCCCCTTCCGTGGCGCCACCGGTTCGGCAACGAGTACTACTACAAGTAGTACTAGTACTAGTACTAGTACTTGTACTTGTACTACTGCTGCTGCTACTACTTCTGGTGCAACTGCTACTGCTACTACTGTTCCTACTGCGACGACTGCCTACTGCTGACTGCTGACTGCTGCTGCTGCTACTGCTACTGCTCCTACTACTACTACTGCTACTGCTACTGCTACTGCTACTGCTACTGCTACTACTACTACTACTACTACTACTACTACTACTACTGATTACTATTGCTACGGCGACGACGACTATTAGGACGACGACGACTGCTACTGCTACTGTTACTGCTATTCCTGCAACTACTACTGCTACTACTACTATTACTATTGCCACTATTACTACTATGGAAAGGGGCACCTCGCCTGCACCGTAGTTCCGTTGCCTTGCGAGCTTGGTGAGTTAGCTTCGTACTGCCGCCACACAAGCGGCACCTTAGGAGGTGCTGCTGCCCTTGTAGAAACCGTAGCTACGCTAGAACGCCATTGCCAATAAGGTAGCCAAACAGCGTTGCCGGAGCAACTGCAGCTCTGGCTGTTTGGTAAGCCCTTGGTACAGCGGCCGTTCCTCGCTGGAACGCGCCGGGACTGTAGCGCCTGCCCGCTGAGCGGCACGCGTGGTTTCTGTGAGTTTTTGGGGTAAGGTTGCTTAGCCAACTACTGCACTTGCTGTCTTTCCTTTGGTTTTACTTTCTTTCGTTAGTGGCATTCGCCACTCTCTTCAGTTGGGGGCTGTTCTGGGCAACGACAGCAAGATGCTTCCTGGCCACGGACGCCCGACTCTCGGAAGGCCGCGTTCACTTAGTGTGGGACACTGATGCAACAGAACTCCACCTCCGCATGCACGGGCGCTCCACTTGCACCCTGCCAGGCCACAGACTTGTGCAAGGCCGGTTGCAAATGTAAAGAAAACTGAGTGAAAGCTTGAGGAGCGGCAGCTTGCCAAGGCATCCGTCGACATTTACCCAGAGCCTCCAATACCTATTAATTAATTTAAAAAAGAATTATTAAGGCGTATTGGCGGTCAATAAAAAAAGAATAATAAACAAGGTTTTCGTTACATTTGGCGTGGAAAAACACCTTATTTAAGAAAGGTTTTTTTTAATATGTGCATACATGATCATCGAACAGGCCAGGCCGACAGAACACCTTACTCATGCACGACCATG
>BGNK01008089.1:0-10428 GCA_003297005.1 Symbiodinium sp. clade A Y106 | reverse complement strand
ATTCCTAGGTTAAAGTTTTAGCTATTTCCTGGAATTTTAACCAAGAATTATGTACAGATTTCTTCGTTTGTGAAATTATTACGATTTTCTACTTTTCTGACTTATTGGATCTACTGGGTGCCTGGCTAGCCCAACGCAGGCTCGGTTCGGGCACTGATAGTCTACGCCTTCTATAGAGGACACACACGCATATCAACTAAACTCGGAAAGCACTCGGTTGGTCATCACATGCAAAAAGAGTTCGGGGGAAGCCTGGCCCTGGAGGGCAGGCTTCGAAAACTTCGATCGGGTCGCCGTGCTTCGCCTTCATAGGATCAGCACAGGGGGCAGAACATCGAGCCCCCGAGGGGGCGCAACCAAACCTACCCTCAACCCTCACATCAGGGAGCAGTCAAGGAGAGACTCACAGACTGAGCTTCAGAACTAGCTGTTGCAACAACCCATGTGATCCCTTGCACCCCTGCACGCCTGGACTTGGGACCAGGGCGGCCAGGAAAAGGCTATGTACAAAGTCGGCAAGATGCGCTTCCGCTGGCCTGGTGGACAACCGCAGCGTGCTGAGAATGGTGCAGGTCAGCATCATGGTGCACGATCCAGAGAAGAGGCAGCTGCGACATCACCCCATGTCTCGGCACCACACAAACAATCCACCGCAGAGGGAGGAGCGCCTGCCGCATCACCGTCCAAGGAGATATATTGATGGCCATTGCTGCACGCCTGGCACCAGCTCTGAAAGCCCAGCTGGTCCGAGGTAGCTTGACCTGGTCGATCGTCCCTTCTCGGGATCACTGCGTTCACTTGCCTTTGGACTTCTTTCCGGCCTTCTTTCCTGTTGGTGTCCAGTGTGGCTGCTGCCATTGGTCTTCCTGTGCTTCCCACCAGTTACCAGTTGTTCTCGTAGCCGGTGTTCTCGTACCCCCCGCTGTCGTCGGTGTTCCACCAGGAGTCGCTGTTCTCCCAGCCTTTGCCTTTGCTTCCTGAGCTTTTGTCTTTTCCCTTGCCTTGTTCTTCAAGTCGTCGGTTCACTTCCAGCCAGGCTCTCAAGGCAAGTGCTCCCCAATGACCAGGCGTGGCTGGAGGCAGCGGGGGCGAGCTATCATCCGCCCAAACACCTTTTGGTCCATTCAGCGCACCTGCTACCTTGTTGGGGAAGCCTGGGCCGAGATGCTTATACATACATACATACATAGACAGATACATACATACATACATACATACATATACACATATACGTACAGTTTTCACTTTCAAAGAATTGAGTCAAGATCTGATGCAGCCTTTTGCATGCAGTAATTAACGGGTGAAACGAGAAAGACACTCATCTCATGGGAAGCCCCAAGAAAATTAAGGCGGGCCACCTGGCAAAGGTCGTGCATGCTCGGGCAATCAAAGTCACCGAAGTTGACGATGGCAGAGCAACTGCACGTGCACAGGTGCAATGCCCCACAGACGAGGTCGGAGTGTAATCGAAGGCGCACAAGTCGCTTCTCAAGTTTAGGAAAGGACTCGAGCCGAATTTACACATCGAGCGAAGGGAGCAGGCCAACACAGGACAACACAGTGATTCTGCCGGTCAAGTCATCAAGCGACCGCTTGGAACGATCGATGCAGGCTGCTTCAGCCCAGCACTCATGGTGTAGAATGGCTTCCCCAATATTAGACGCACAAATACCCATCCACAACTCCCGGGCCCTGGGCTCGCACCCACGGAAGGAGAACTTCGGCGTCCCGGCAAACAGCATACCCCTGAGGACACCTTTGCTCCTCGGGCACTGACCAACTGGGCCAATCGACAGTCTTCACATAGGCAGCGATTCGCGCATGCCACGCACCCCACTGAATGGGATGCTCGACCTCCCCATCAAGCTCCTCGTTGAGCGTGGTCTCCCAGGCCAAAAGTGTGGCCTGGAATCTTGTCCGCTGTAGACAGCTGGACGAGAAGGCGGCGCGGTAGCGACAGGGCAGTCGGCGCTGCAGTGTTGCGCAATTGGCTGCCTCAAAACAAAAGCACTCCTCGAGTTGGGCCAGCACGGCGGGTCAGGTCGCTGGTGTTCGTCATCAAGGAGACCAGGGCGCGGCGTGGGACAACGGGCCCTCCATCATTGGACTTTCGGCTTACTGCCAACACAGAGCATTGGGCGTACCTTCTGGCTGCTATTAAGCAACACGTGCCTGCACTGCTTCGTTCTAGATAGGCTCGCATGCACTGCTCTAGCACTTGACGCCACTCTTTTACGGTGTTGGATCTGTAGGCTGTGCCGCTGGCCGAAGCATGCCTAGGCTCCTGAGGCAAAGGCACAGGCAAAAGCCAAACCCCCCAGCTAGATGTGAAAAGTCCGCACCTAAGAGGAGAACTGAAAATAAGGGGGCGAGCGACTCTCCGCTCGCGTCTGCAAACTACAGCTCTACACTGCTAGCCTCAAAGCTGAACCGCTGCGGCGGGCTCAAAAGTTTGGGGCTTGGGGTCTCGGGGCGCTAGGCACTTTACAGCTACCCAGAGGCTCCGGGTAGACTGTTTACTGCCAGTATATAATTAAGTTAAACCATAACCATAGTCAATTTTTAGGGTACAAATATTAGCTCTAAAATAGTTAATTGTGATAGTTATTTTTTGAAAATTAACCACGAAAATCATATTATGGCATGTCGTTCAGAATCATGGGGGCGGGGCGGGCGAAATATTTGTACTCTGCAGCTGTTTGGACTCTGAAGTTAAGCTAGACTAGCTCGTGGACGGTGGCTGTTTTTGGGCAGCCATGTCTCAGCAGCTCCTGAAGTTTGCAGCGAGCAAACTCGAGGAGAGCTTGGAGTCCGAGGACCCGGACTACGTGGCCTTGGCTGAGTTGGCTGAAGCTGAAGTAGGCTCGCCTGCAGCTGAGGCAAGCGAGAAGCCGGAGGCTAAAAGACGGTGAGGCACCCGAAGACTCGCCTGGGCCTAAGCCTAAGGCGAAGGCAAAGGCGAAGAACAAGGCCAAAGCAAAGACGGAGCTGCGGGTGTGGCCAGCGAAGGGAACTCCCAGGATGCTAGGAATCCTTGACGCAGCATTCCGCAACAATAGCGACAAGTCATCTCAGAGAGCGATGACTATCTTTATTGCTGACGAAAGGGTCAAGAATCGAAGGGACACCAGAGGCACCTTGGTGTTCTTTGAATCTACTAAGATTGGACGAACGACCCTTAGTACTACGGCTGCTGAACTGTATGCTTTGATGAAGTGTTTTGGTACCTGTCAGATGCTTCGAGGACTGCGGAAGGACATCAGTGGAATGGATGCCGAGATCCACATGAGAACCGATGCGAACAACCTTGTGTCCACTGCTTCCACTACGCACTCACCTAACAACAGAAAATCATTCACATGATTCAAATGCTAAGGAAGGAAGCTTGTTCAGGAGCTATTGCTGATCTTTCTCACGCTCGAACCGAACATTGTTTATCTGATTGCCTCACCAAACGTAGTGCTAATCCTAGAAACCTCCTTAATTCTGTTCAAACTGGGTGGTTACAGGAAATTGATTCACATCCTCCATTTCGATCTATGATTGAGCACAAGGCCTTTCTGAATGCCTGGCTTCGCAAGGAGTACGCGGCTTTAGGTTCAGTGCAACATGTCATGTTCATGCAGGAGCGGTCCATGTACTGCTACATGTGTGAGCTGTCAGTGCAATTCAGCGCATGTGCATTCATGTTGAAGAATTGTTGGTCTCATTTTAAATGTTTGCCTGCACTGCTCAAATCAGCTGGTTCAAAACTCTGATGAGAAGTAGCTCACAACTTCCACTTCTGTTACCAGCATGGCTGCGGCAGGACACTCTCCGGCTTCGGACTCTTCTCCTGAGTCAGTGCCAGCGGTGCAAGTGTAACCGAACTTGGGTTGCAACATTCGTATTGACCTGACCACTGGTGTTCCTGAGTACGGCGCCTACATGGAGAGTGCTTCCTGGGTGATCCGCCGTGTACTCCGAACAGTTGGAGATCCCGGCGTGGTCATTTACCCTTCAGCGGGGAATCGCATTTATCCTCGCGACGCTCATACTGATACTTCCCACATGGGGAGACAGCCGTGACAAAGCTCCTGGAAGGCCAGCTTGCATTGTTGCAGCATGTCCACCTCTACGAGGAGAGCCACAGAGGAGTACACATCTTGCAACCTCAGTTGCTGTGGAAGTACGAGTTCCTCTGCTGCTTCATGGGCTGCCTCTCCAGCGAGCACTTGAACGATCTGACGCAGGAGATCACAGGAATCTCCAGATTGCGCCAGGACTTCAACAGCTGGTCTGTTCGCTCCTCGAAGGCTCTTTCAGCAGCTCTTCGACACGATCGCAACATCCAGTTGGGCCGCTACATGGAGGTTTCCATGGAGGATCTGCACACTCACACGAGGCTGAGGCCCTTCGATTGGCATCCGAGGAAGTTTTTCTCCTTCCTCATGGCCAACTCCAAAGGCCAGTTTTCCATCTGGGCCGCCCCAAAGGCACTGGTCTTCGATGGGTTCTTCGATTGGGACTTTGACATCGGACCAGGGACACAGCCGCATTCCGGGGAACGTTGCAGAGGAGGCATTGGGCGAACGCCTGACAGCCGAGAGATGCCGGCAGCTGGGGCAGATATTTCACGCATCCCGCAATTCAAATTCCCAAAGGGTCCAAGTGCTGATATGGGCACTACTTGGCCTAAATTGTCCCAGAGCACACATTGTGCTATTCACTCACTTGGGCTTTTTGGTATAGTTTGGTGTACGCGTAGAAAATTATTGTAAAAAACTGTTAACCTATTAATGAGCTTTAAAAATAGGAAAATGTGTGGGACAGGCATGATTGACACATTTATACACGATTTAACACGTGCATACACGCGTATAACTAGTGTATGTGGTATGGGGCGTGTAGCTTGAGTGTGTGTTTTTGTGTTTGATGTGTGAGCTATGATCTCGAGGTGCACGCATCCCACTGTTCAAGTGCACAGCGCTGAAATGTCCGGTTCTGGCGACCTGGCGTCGACATTCGGCATTGCCAATGCCGGCGCCATGTCCGCATAGCTAGATCGCTTCCGAATACCTAGGTCTGCGCAAGTGCCCAGAGTTTCTGGTCGGAGGTTATATGGTTTCCGAGATCTCTAGATAGGGTATTTTTCAGAACTTCATGATATAATTCTGATTCGGAGACGCATGTTAAGGCTGGTGCATCCAGGGACGGGTTCAGAATTTTATCGTTTCGAGTATGATCGATTAATGGTTCCGACCGAGGGGTTCGTACGATATAAATTGGCTGTGCATAATTAATGCATTTTTTGGAGCCATGCCCGGCTTCAGCGGCACAAGAAGCGGCGGGAAGGCGCGATCCCTTCCCTGTGCATTCATTGCTGCAGCTCTGGTACTTTGCATATTGGCTAGCTGCAGGATTTGAGATGTGTGTGCATGTGACCTGCTGAGTGCTGTGACCGATGCATTCGCTCTACAGGCTTCGCTGTCTGTGCGCCGTACGCGCATGGGATCTTTCAAATTATAATTACATTTTATATGTGGTATTGCAATATCAGACTAGAGCGACTTTCCAGCATATCTGCATACGTTCGGTGTTTCGAGTGTCGAATCGAATCGAAGTGTGCACTAGGGTTTTTCTTATATCCCGCCATGGCGGCGGCAAAGGGCGCAGATGTGAGTGCCCCTGCCAAGTTTCGGCAGATGGACAGCGAGCGAACGCACTGTGGTGTTGTGCAAAGGGGAGTTCAAGTGTTGCAGCCGCTTCGTTTCTTCGTTCCCGATTCTTGTCTTCATTCAGACGAGGGTGGTTGCTGATCTACTTGATTATACTCCAGTGCCCTAGTTATATCTCGCTCGATGTACTTGTTGTTGAGGAGGCCGCCATGAAAGTGGTGGACGTGCTGCGACCTGCTGTGGAAGGTCGACTTGCCGATATCAAGGTCTGCCCAGTGACATGGCCAGGTGTTGACAGCCGGGGCTGCTCGTGTGGTAATGTCTCTGATTGTGTGTGTACCAAATAATAATATCTAAGGAGCGGTCAATCGTGACGATCTACGACGTCGGCATGGGCCAGCAAGATCTGACGGATTCGGCTAACTTTGCCATAATGAAAGGATATGTTCCGATTCTCCTTTGCGGCACGACTTTGCCGAATCCCGCGATAGTGTCGTGCAAAGACCAGAGTTGGGGCCTCAATATATATATATATATATATATATATATATATTTGGCAGCATCCACGATACTGGGCTGTTGTGCCCATCTATATTTCGATTCTAGATATACCTAATAGGGCAGCGAGGCTGTACGTTGGTGCGGTGCCCAGCAGGTTGGCGAAGATGACCCAGCAGATTGATTGAACATGTACTATGTGCTCTAGATCTACAGTGTCAGGTGACGTGCTAGTCGGTAGGAATCTATCTATAGCTATAGATCTAGATAGGCTATTCTGTGCATGTGCTCGCGAGGTGCCGAACACGAAAAGCGCGGATGGCTTGGAGGAGGCAGCTTTCTTTGCGGCGGGCGCCATATATGTGCAAATGCTATGGCCATGGTATTATATGTTATATGTGTACATACAATTACATATTACGTGTCCTTGTCTGTGCATATGACCTGCATACATGACAAACAAGCCCTCAAATACTATACCCGGAAGCCTGGAACCCTGATGCTAGAAAAAATCAAACCCTAGTTCTGGCCCAATTATGTATCCCAGAACCGATCAGTACTAGTAATCCTACAGGTCCGATTGCTGCACTCCTTGACCGCTCGCTGTGAGCTAGAGGCAGGGATGCTGAATTAGATCTTGCCCAAGCATTTCCAGGAGCCCGAGCACGCGAACAAGCTGGACACTTTGTCCGATCCGGTGCCGGAGGCATGCCTGATAAACCTGGATGTGTGCACTCCAACGCATTTTAAAAACCCTAAACCCTAAACCCCTAAACCCTAAACCCTAAACCCTGGCCCGACTGTCGTCCTTGCCCCGGAATCTCGCACACGAGACTACTGGTAAACACCGCGACTTCCTAAACCCACATGACGAATGCTTAGCAACCCTCCCTATAGCCCAAGCCCAAAGCCCGTGGAGCACCGAAAGCACTATTAATGCTGAAGAATCGTACCTAAGCCAAGGATGCCATGGATCTCGACGCCGGCGTCCCTGAAGATCATCGTGGCGAGGTGCAGCCTCAATTGTTGGTGAACTTCGAGGGTGTATATTGCATTGCTTAGGATTGATTGTCCGGATATACTGCAGTCCTGCATGTGGGATGGGCAAGCCGTTGATGGAATTCTGCCGCGATATCCAGCAAGACTCGCTTGCATTAGTTAATAGTTGTACAATATGTGTTGTACAGGCCATGGACGTCGACGCGGAGAGATTGCCGGTACCGGTGGAGCATCTGCAGGCACTAATTATGGAGTTCGACATATATCCAGATAGTCCTTAGCTAGCTTTGAGGCCGGCAGATGCAGAGAAAGAGGGAGAGAGAGTGTGCTGCCGACGCCAATAATAGAGAAAACATCCTTGCATGGTTATAGCACACATACCCCGAAGACGCAGGATCGAGAGCAGAACACGGGCACCTCGTGCGATGCTGGGCTTTAGGGATTGGGGTTGGGCTTTCAGCCGCATGTTGTATTGATTTTGTCCTCGGAAACCAACATTTGCAACCCTTCCAACCCTAAGCCCGAAGCCTAGATGCCACACAATGTTCTATCCAGAATCCCAAAATGTAGTGCCCACAAATATGATGTGCCAGAGTCTTACCTGAGCCAAGGATACCGTGGATCTCGACGCCGACCTCGCTGGAGATGATCAAAGCCAGGTGCAGCCTTAAGCAAAGCGGTTGATTGTAGATTCGGACCAGGGGTTCACTGTGAACTATATGTTGCTTAGGACAATGGCTTCGTCGGGCTTCGTCGTTTTGTTTCTGAGGGCACAGATCTGCCCCAAAGAGTCCGAAGTACCAACATCTAGTAGAATGTAGGGTTTCTATATTGAGAAATACTATTATGGTTTGGGGAAGTATCCCCCATAGCAGTACCCAGGACCTTTAAACTTTGGGAGAGCTAGCGTATGCAATTAAATAGACGGCTTCGACGAAGGATCCTCTCACTTCAGCTATGGGATACGGTTATAGGGCTTTGGGATTTGAAGGCCTCTCGTCCGTTGTAGCAAACCCCTCAACTCTGAACACTAACCCTTACCTTCTCCAGCAACGTGCTTCCGGCTGAGCTTAATTATTAATTTTGTGCGGAATAGCTGGCCCCGAATCGAAGTCATATGTGGAATTTGCTAGCACAGCTCATCCCGAAGCCACCTCTAAATCTCCGACCCATATTGGCAGCTAAACTCCAGTTCTTGATTCCCAAGCCACTGGTGCTGGATCGAGCGAGCTGGCCACACATCGTATGGATGACGAGCCCGAAGCTTGTCTGAAACTTCCTGGCCAAGTAAACGAAGTAGCTGGACGGCATGAACCGGCTAGTGTAGATACCGGGGGCACAGCCAACGACACGGGTGCAAAGAAACAGACCTCGAATGGAGCCTTCAAGGACTCCATGCCACCCCAAACCTCATGATCAATGCTATATGTAGTACATCCCCGGGCCGACAACCTCTCATTCCAGCTGGTGCAGCCCGAGAATGAGCATCAGTGCTAATGGCCAAGATGTCACGTCCGGGCACCTGAGAGAGGAACAGGCGGCCTTACGTGCGAAGCGAAGAAGCGAAGACTTGAGCGGGCTCAAGCGGCCGCAGCAAAGAAGCCCAGAGTTGTTGCCGCTGACATTTCTGTGCCTTCGGAGCCTTCCCAGGCGGATGCTAAGAACACCGAGCCTGCTTCCGTGCCTTCGGAGCCTTCCCACAAGGATGCTAAGAACACCGAGCCTGCTTCCGTGCCTTCGGAGCCTCCCCACAAGGATGCTAAGAACACCGAGCCTGCTCCCGTGCCTTCGGAGCCTTCCCAAAAGGATGCTAAGAACACCGCGCCTGCTCCCGTGCCTTCGGAGCCTTCGCACACGGATGCTAAGAACACCGAGCCTGCTCCCGTGCCTTCGGAGCCTTCCAATGACACGATGACTATCAAGGCAGTGAGGCGAAAGGCTCAGGAGGAGAAAGCTCGCCAAGGTTTGAAGATATTGCAGGCCAAGAGTGACAGTTTGTCTGATTGCCGGCCCCGGAAAGAAGCTTTGTTGGNATCAAGGCAGTGAGGCGAAAGGCTCAGGAGGAGAAAGCTCGCCAAGGTTTGAAGATATTGCAGGCCAAGAGTGACAGTTTGTCTGATTGCCGGCCCCGGAAAGAAGCTTTGTTGGAACTTGATGCAGCGACGTTTAAGCAATTGACTCTCGTCTGAAATATGCATATAGATCGATTATACAGTTTGATAAATAATCTTCGAATAACATAGACATATAGGGAGAGCCAGAGTGAGAGAGAGAGAGAGGGAGGGAAAGAGTTCATTAGACAGCGAGGTAGGGATAGGTGTATCATATATATATATATATGTATAGCCTGTGTATATAGAGCGCGAGAGCAAGAGAGATCGAGAGAGCGGTATAAGGAAGATCCTGCTAAGCTATTAACTAATTAATAATCAACGAGATATCTGCAAGGAGCTTTACGGTGCCAGCTCCTGCTATCGCCGGTGTACATGTGAAAGATCTGGGCAATATCCAAGTCGAGCTCAACAAACAAAGCTTCTATGTGAAGAAGGCCTTCGCAAGATGCCCTAGTGTCGGGGTCCCTTTCCTTGTTCTGGTCATGATGTAGATAGCTTCGACCCAGCCGCCTATCGTACATAATGTAGTACTATAACCTAGATCCCGAACGCGAATCCCTACCATATCTAAGGTTGACGGCAAAGATGGATCGACTTTGGCTTGGTCTTGGTCTCGTGGAGAGCTGTCTTCAGTGTGGCTTTTGCTGCAGTACCCACCAACACTCCGCTTGATTATCACGGCAAGCTTCGATTTAAATTTTGTGCAGCCATAGACCCTCAACTCGCTATAGGGTGCCACGACCCTGAAACACTGATCATCAATCAGCCAAGCTGCAGGTGGGAGCTCGCCAAATACCTCGCGGGCTGGTAGCAGAAGACGCCAACTGTGGAGGCCAGCAGTCGCAGCAGCTTACCTTGGCTATCGAGATATCATGTAACTACTTGGATTGTTGGCGCTAGCCAGTACACTAGCTAGCACTTCCTAACCCGCCACCTCCCCAGGACCCCGCCTAGGGTTCGTAGCTGTAAAGCTCTAGCCAATCTCCAGGGTGGGTTGGGTGGGACTTCAAACTTCCCCCCCCACTCGGGGGCTCTTTAGCACAATGGCCACGGACATAGCATGTTCGTCTTCGGCCATGTGAACCCCAGCTAGAAGGTACTAGCGGAAACACCTACGATGTTTCCTAGCAAACACCTTCGATGTTTTGACTAGCCGAAAC
>BGNK01008088.1:0-11818 GCA_003297005.1 Symbiodinium sp. clade A Y106 | reverse complement strand
GGAGTGGCGCGGGACGCCGTTGTGCTGGAGCAGGCACTAAGGTGGCCAAAGGCAGCTTCGTCGAGGTCTGGGAGGTCGGGAGCGGTTTTTGTTGGACGACGGCCAGAGCTTCTCGGGAGTGGAGCTGCTCCGCTACACGCGGCTGCCACGCGTCACCTACGCCAGCTTGTTGGGGCTCACGCTGTGGGAGGGTCTGGCTCTGCGACGCCGACAACCCGCATTTTTCGGTGAAGCACCTCTACGTCGGCGCGTCGCGGGCCACGAGCGCGGAGCTGGTCTCTGTGTGCTGAATTTCGGGCCTTCGCCCAGGGCGAGGAGGGATAGGGTCTTAGAAGTGTGGGCTGGAGGTGTCGCACAGATGCACCCGACCCCGCAGCGTGAGCCCCTGGCAGCTGGCGTAGGTGATGGCGTGGCAGAGCCGCGTGTGGCGCAGGAGCTTCGCGTGGGTCTTGGTGAGGTGGTAGCTGCCGTCGTCGGGCTGCAGGGAGCGCACGGGCTTCTTGAGCCCCGAGCAGAGGAGGATGTAGTGATGTAGTCGATACATTCAGACAAAGTCTATGAGAATTACGGACGTCTCACAAAAGAGCAAATTGCTGCCGCTTTGGCCGGCAATCGGGCTGTACAGGATCTGTGGAAGTCTCTGTACGATATGTATGAGATGTAGTATGTAACCGCAGTGGAAGTGATACGCGGCTCCTACTTTTGTTTAGGTTTTTCTCGTCAGGCTGTCTTAGTGCCACAATAAGTTCTCCACTGAGCGTCCTTCGGCGTCGCAGAGACGCATGAAGGCCACCTCCCAGAGCAAAAAAAAGGTAATCCTGAACCTTAACCCCTTAGCCTTAGCCCGGCTTCCTAACATTGCTGCTTCCTGCTGCTGCCTGCGCCTTGCTCCCAGGTTCGAGCACCGCCATTCATTGCAGACCTGCAACGGCGAGGCTGTGCAGCATCAGTCAGACNCCTTAGCCCGGCTTCCTAACATTGCTGCTTCCTGCTGCTGCCTGCGCCTTGCTCCCAGGTTCGAGCACCGCCATTCATTGCAGACCTGCAACGGCGAGGCTGTGCAGCATCAGTCAGACTCTGTTCGACGAATGGAAGCAAAGTCACATCAGAAGCAGTCTTCCAGATGATTTTTGCACTGATTTGCAGGCCACTTCAAGTCTGAGATTCTGGAGAACGGCTGGGCACACAGACTTTTGACATTGCTTGCTATGTTACTGAGTTACCTTATCCCTAGTCACTCCTGCATCGTATCTGCATGCCCTGCAAAATTGCCAGACATGGGCCGCAAGGAATGCGACGTGGTCCCCAAATGTGCGAGTTAAGTATATCTGTGATGATAATTTAATGCAGTAAATAGCATACTCTGCGCAGGTATTTCCACGATCGGATGTGCTTGAACTAACAGTGGGCCCAGTCGTCGAATTGCAGCTGGCATTGCCGCCGCTACCCTTTGCAGAAACTTTCTGATGTCACACCAGAAGCCCAGCGACTCAAAGCAATCGCAGGCAGTCGCCCTCTTTCATGCTCAGGTTCTTTTTCAAGAAATACAGCGGCTTTCGAGGCGACAGCTCCTGGGCTTCCGCTGCGGGATCCAATGAGGCTTCAGGTTATGTTGCAAGGCGGTTTAGGCGAACAGGAGCCAGGGTTTGCTGCGGGCTTTAGGGGTTTGCCGATCCTTCAAGCTATAGCCCTGCTGCACTCCGAGATCCCCCACCCCCTGAACTGCTACTGCAACTGCTATTGTTACTACGACGGCGACGACTGCTACTGTTACTTACTTACTTACTTCCTTACTTACTTACTNATAGCCCTGCTGCACTCCGAGATCCCCCACCCCCTGAACTGCTACTGCAACTGCTATTGTTACTACGACGGCGACGACTGCTACTGTTACTTACTTACTTACTTCCTTACTTACTTACTTACTACGAACACTACCACTACCACTCCTCCTCCTCCTCCTGCTGCTGCTGCTCTTATTTTCTGGCACACTCATACTGACAATCAAAATCCTGCCCAGCATCATTCCTCTCTTGGGCCATGCTCACGCGCCAGCACTGACGAAGCACTGGAGAGGCTTNATAGCCCTGCTGCACTCCGAGATCCCCCACCCCCTGAACTGCTACTGCAACTGCTATTGTTACTACGACGGCGACGACTGCTACTGTTACTTACTTACTTACTTCCTTACTTACTTACTACGAACACTACCACTACCACTCCTCCTACTCCTCCTCCTCCTCCTGCTGCTGCTGCTGCTCTTATTTTCTGGCACACTCATACTGACAATCAAAATCCTGCCCAGCATCATTCCTCTCTTGGGCCATGCTCACGCGCCAGCACTGACGAAGCACTGGAGAGGCTTNCTGCTGCTGCTGCTCTTATTTTCTGGCACACTCATACTGACAATCAAAATCCTGCCCAGCATCATTCCTCTCTTGGGCCATGCTCACGCGCCAGCACTGACGAAGCACTGGAGAGGCTTGCAAGACCTGGGCAGCTAGTTAGCTTCGGACATGTAGGCATGTTGGGGGTAGCAGGGGCATGGTTTAAATTAAGAATAAACCCTGACTCTCCGCCATATCTTGCAGTTAACTCAATGAATCAATGCGTACCAATAGCCTGTATGGGCCACCCGGATGCCAGCGTAGCATATTTCGCGCCGGCAAGAGCAGTGCGCGCTGTCAGGACACACTGGTAGTGGATCTTCTGGGCCTTCGGGGCTATGACGAAGTCTGGTCCTCAGGGATCGGAACTCAAAACCAACATGCATGGGACATGACACTTCAGCATGTCATGTTGCGAAGCCTCCGGCATCATCCCTGGCGGCTGTCCGTTCGGCCGAGTGCCCATTGATTGTCACATCTATGATGCCGGCTTCCTCCATCTCTACGAGTAAGTCTTTCAAGGAACATGGTTCCCCGTCTTTGTTGCCCGAAATCTCGAGCACCACGGTGTCATGTTCGCTGCTGAATTCGCAAATGATGAGGTTGGCCGGTCCTTCCGAGTCTTGACCCTTTAAACCCTAAATAACCTACCCTGGCTCCAGGTTGGGTTGAATGCGCACGATCTTAAGCAAAGGCTACCTTTTAGATTGGGGGCTAAGGGCTTGGATGGCATCTGGAGACCCCCGCCGGCTTGGAATCCCCTCCCAATAGCACGGTGCAAACTCTCTCCACCCCAGCTCGCTCGCCCACGGTCATTGGTTCGTGTTGAATTTGTTAAGAGTTTACGAGTTTAGGGTTTGGGGTTTAGGGCCAATAGTTTCGGAGTAAATTACTAAAACTTTCCGTTACGGGCTCGGAGTCGAGGGTCTTGGTGCTTAGAGGGTCTGTCAAGACACATAATAATTTAATATGACGAATTGGGGTTGAAGTTGCTTTGACACCTTAGCTTCATTAGCCTTAACTTACCAGATCAGAATTAACTTTCTCGGGCTCTCCGTCCTGCTGGATCTGTGCACTCACGTAGGACCTCCACGGCCTTCTGAGGTTTCAAGAAGATTGAACGTCCATGTCCTAGAAGAAATTCCGTTGATGGAATCTCTGCCGCGCTGTGGGCCACCTTTGGTGGGATTCGTTCTAAAAACGAGTTTCGCATTATTTGTCTTGCTACCCAGTAACGCACAAGATCATTCCAACCGAGACGCGAGGAACAACTTGAGGGCCTGGTCCTTCACGATGTTGCCGGCATTGCCCTCACGGTTGCAAGCCTTCATGATGAAAAGGGATGTGCCGGGGTGCCTCCCGGTGATTTTGCTTTCCAGTTCATACTGGATCGTGAGATCGTCTACTCTCAAGGGCTCGCCAGACCAAGAATCGGGCGATGCTGCTGACGTTGGCTCCGAGACGACAACTTGCGCAGCTCGCGGCTGCTGGCCGCCGCCGAACCTCGCATGCGGGCTCGGGCTTTCAGTCAGTGTTTAAATTCTTGCCTAAGAACGACAATCAAAAGCAAGCCAGAATCCAATATATCCCGAGCCACTGGTGATCGAAGTCTTCCATCAATCTTTTCCACTCAGCACATCTCACGATGTCATTGGCATAGCGGCTCCTGTCCTCCATGCTGAGCTTGAATGTGAATCTCTTGAATCCGCTCTGCCCAGGATTCTCTTCGATCTTCACCATCTTCGTCTGGAAGTTCTCGAGCTGCGGAGGCATGACCGATTCGGGTGGAGACTTCTCGTACTTGCGGTAGAAGGGCTCTGATTTGGTGAATTGCGCATCTTGCTTCCAGTCCTGCGAGTGAGACTTGATAACGCATCATTCGGGCAGGCCCACCGCACAACCCAATGGGAAGTTTGCAAATCCTTATAGTTTTGA
Organism: Symbiodinium sp. clade A Y106; assembly: GCA_003297005.1. NCBI lineage: Eukaryota > Dinophyceae > Suessiales > Symbiodiniaceae > Symbiodinium > Symbiodinium sp. clade A. The sequence goes on along the minus strand of BGNK01008088.1, from coordinate 7,496 downwards.
GACACCTGCACTGCGTCTCATGTCAAAATGTGGCTGCCGTCAGCAGCACCGCAGGGTGGGCAGCATGAAGCGGGCTGCCGAGCCCTCGGAAAACACAAGCTGAGCTATGCATCAGAAGCGACGCTTCTTGCGTTCCTTTTCACTCAACTTGCTGATGGTGTTCATGCGCAGAGGGCAGGTCAGCCACTCCTTGCCCGCTAGCTTGTTGATCTCCGTCTTGCTGAGAGATGGATTTTCGTCAGCAATGCGCTCGCGAGCTGAGGCCATGAACCGGGTCCGCTCCTCCTGCAGTGTGCCGCCCTTGTACTTCCACACCGCTTCCTGTAGCGGGATTCTGACTCACTCTANTGGATTTTCGTCAGCAATGCGCTCGCGAGCTGAGGCCATGAACCGGGTCCGCTCCTCCTGCAGTGTGCCGCCCTTGTACTTCCACACCGCTTCCTGTAGCGGGATTCTGACTCACTCTAAGTGGTCGGGCCAGGGCAAACCGTCAATGCTCGGAGCAACCCCCTAAACCCTAAAGACTCTAAGACCTTGAACCCGAGAAATACCAAAAGGCACAAAAACCTACAATCCCCAAAACTCTAAAGGAACAAAGNAGGGCAAACCGTCAATGCTCGGAGCAACCCCCTAAACCCTAAAGACTCTAAGACCTTGAACCCGAGAAATACCAAAAGGCACAAAAACCTACAATCCCCAAAACTCTAAAGGAACAAAGGCCGTAGGACACTTTAAACCCTCAGCCCCAAAGCGCAAACCCTGAACCCACTAAAAAACCTAAAACCCCTAGCCCGCGAAACCCTGTAGAACTTTACCTTTTCTATCCCTGCAATTCTAAACTCCTCCTCATCCGGAGGCACCACAGTTGCATCGTCGTCATCCCAAGTGACGCCCTCCTCCTCGTACTCCTGCATGGGTGCTGTTGAGAAAATGAGGTAACACTTGATTTTCCAAACTGACTTGTGAGCATCACAAACCAAACTAGATTNATCGTCGTCATCCCAAGTGACGCCCTCCTCCTCGTACTCCTGCATGGGTGCTGTTGAGAAAATGAGGTAACACTTGATTTTCCAAACTGACTTGTGAGCATCACAAACCAAACTAGATTGGCGAACGTCCGCCATGATTCGTAACTGTTCTGAAGTCAAACTGACTCTCAAACAAACACAAAATAATTATAAATGCCCCGCTCCTCCTGATCGCCCGCAGTTGGATCCTGCCAATCCTCNAACAAACACAAAATAATTATAAATGCCCCGCTCCTCCTGATCGCCCGCAGTTGGATCCTGCCAATCCTCAGGTCCTGATGTCGTCCGCTGCTCCTCAGCCTGGCCCGTGGCACAGCTTTTCAGCTTCAATTATAATAAAATTATTATAGAAGAAAAGGGATTTAGAGGTTCAGGTTTAATTTACGGTTTAAGTTAAGGCTGAGGAATGAAAGAGGGATCAGGTTTCTGAGGGACCTTNATCGTCGTCATCCCAAGTGACGCCCTCCTCCTCGTACTCCTGCATGGGTGCTGTTGAGAAAATGAGGTAACACTTGATTTTCCAAACTGACTTGTGAGCATCACAAACCAAACTAGATTCGCGAACGTCCGCCATGATTCGTAACTGTTCTGAAGTCAAACTGACTCTCAAACAAACACAAAATAATTATAAATGCCCCGCTCCTCCTGATCGCCCGCAGTTGGATCCTGCCAATCCTCAGGTCCTGATGTCGTCCGCTGCTCCTCAGCCTGGCCCGTGGCACAGCTTCAGCTTCAATTATAATAAAATTATTATAGAAGAAAAGGGATTTAGAGGTTCAGGTTTAATTTACGGTTTAAGTTAAGGCTGAGGAATGAAAGAGGGATCAGGTTTCTGAGGGACCTTNGTTCAGGTTTAATTTACGGTTTAAGTTAAGGCTGAGGAATGAAAGAGGGATCAGGTTTCTGAGGGACCTTATTAGAAGGGGTTGAACTTTACCCTAAAAACCCTAACCCTCGCGAAGGCTTCAACCCCGAGCCTAAACCCTGAACCCATGAACCCTAAACCCATAATACTAAATAGACCCTACATACCCTAAACCTCGGCAATTTGTCTTCGGCTCGGCCTGCTCTTCTGTTGTCGTCCGCTGCTTGCTTGCTGGCTTTAACTCGATTTCAATCAGAAACCAAACTAGATTCGCGAACGTCCGCCATGATTCGTAACTGTTCTGAAGTCAAACTGACTCTCAAACAAACACAAAATAATTATAAATGCCCCGCTCCTCCTGATCGCCCGCAGTTGGATCCTGCCAATCCTCAGGTCCTGATGTCGTCCGCTGCTCCTCAGCCTGGCCCGTGGCACAGCTTTCAGCTTCAATGATTCTAATAAAATTATTATAGAAGAAAAGGGATTTAGAGGTTCAGGTTTAATTTACGGTTTAAGTTAAGGCTGAGGAATGAAAGAGGGATCAGGTTTCTGAGGGACCTTATTAGAAGGGGTTGNGTTCAGGTTTAATTTACGGTTTAAGTTAAGGCTGAGGAATGAAAGAGGGATCAGGTTTCTGAGGGACCTTATTAGAAGGGGTTGAACTTTACCCTAAAAACCCTAACCCTCGCGAAGGCCTCAACCCCGAGCCTAAACCCTGAACCCATGAACCCTAGACCCTTAATACTAAATAGACCCTAAATACCCTAAACCTCGGCAATTTGTCTTCGGCTCGGCCTGCTCTTCTGTTGTCGTCCGCTGCTTGCTTGCTGGCTTTGCCTTCGATTTCTTCTTGTTCTTGCCTGCTGCCTTCGCTTTTGCTTTGGCCTGCGGTGTTGTCTCTTCTTCTGTCTGCTGCTTAGCTGCTGCCTTTGCCTTCGCCTTCACTTTCGATTTGGGCTGCGGTCCTTTCTGTTGCTCCTCCTGATCCTGCTCGGCTGCTGGCTTAGTTTTGGGCTTCTTCGTCTTCGCTTTCGTTTTGGGCTTTGCTCCTGAATTTTTCTCCCCAGGCTCTTCTTCTGTCTGCTGCTTGGCTGCCTTGGCCTTCATCCCCTTCGCTTTCGATTTGAGCTTCGTTGCTTCATGTTGTTCCTCAGGCTCCTCTTCTGCCTCTTTCTGCTTGGCTGCTGCCTTAGTTTTCAGCTTCTTTGTCTTCGCTTTCGTTTTGGGCTGTTCTGATTCTTGCTCCTCGGGCGCTGCTTCTTTCTGCTGCTTGGGTGCCTTCCTTTTCTTTGCGGCACGTGTGGCTGCTGCGAATCTCTGCACAGCGTTCTTTGCTGCGCATTCACTCCTCATGGCATCCTGGGCTACGCCTGGGGTCTCGGAGCTTTTTGCCGAGGAGTCGGCATCAGCCAGGATCCCGGTCGCCGGGGTTTCATTGTCTTTGTTTGCTTGCTTTTGCTTCTTGTCGCCCTTCTCCGATGCTCCTGCTTTGTTTGTAGGGGTTTTCTTGTCTTCGTCCTTCATGTCTAACATAGCCTGCAGCAGCGACTCCTCCAAGTTTTTGCGGGCATCGTCAGACACAGGAGGCAACTGGCTGTCTGAGGTCATGGGAAGCTTCCCTGACTCTGCTGACTTGGGGGGGGACGGCGCCGTCCCTTCACCAACAGCCGGCGTCTCAGCTTCGAGCAAAGCAGGAGGAGGCGGTGTGAGAGATATCGAGGAATTCTCACGAAGGATATCCTCGCACATCAGAAATCGTCGAAGAGTGAAAGCATGCTAGTAAGTAAAACAAGATGAGATCGCGAACGGGTGCAGTCCTGCCGGAAGCCGTGGCGTGCCAGCAGCTCTTCCAGGGCTGACATGCGGAATTGAATGCCTAGGCCCAAGAATCTCCTGTGGCCTCGACTGCCCTACAAGGCTGCAGCGTGGGCCGAGTTGCGTTCAGTCTGTCAGTCAAGCAAGCCTAGCTTGTGACAAACATGAGGCGATGATGCATGTTAAATTAATGCTTAGGCTGCTGCTGATGATGATGATGANGCTGCAGCGTGGGCCGAGTTGCGTTCAGTCTGTCAGTCAAGCAAGCCTAGCTTGTGACAAACATGAGGCGATGATGCATGTTAAATTAATGCTTAGGCTGCTGCTGATGATGATGATGATGAAGATTATTATCTAGAATGCCGGTGTAGAACACTCCTGGAGCAGCTTCACTGCCACCACCTGCTCAGCGTGCTGCGTCGCCGTGAGGTCAAGGCTCAGGCTGAGACTGATGATCTCTGGGCCGCCNGCTGCAGCGTGGGCCGAGTTGCGTTCAGTCTGTCAGTCAAGCAAGCCTAGCTTGTGACAAACATGAGGCGATGATGCATGTTAAATTAATGCTTAGGCTGCTGCTGATGATGATGATGAAGATTATCTAGAATGCCGGTGTAGAACACTCCTGGAGCAGCTTCACTGCCACCACCTGCTCAGCGTGCTGCGTCGCCGTGAGGTCAAGGCTCAGGCTGAGACTGATGATCTCTGGGCCGCCNATTATCTAGAATGCCGGTGTAGAACACTCCTGGAGCAGCTTCACTGCCACCACCTGCTCAGCGTGCTGCGTCGCCGTGAGGTCAAGGCTCAGGCTGAGACTGATGATCTCTGGGCCGCCCGTTAGTCGACTCTGTAGGCAAGCTTTCTCCAGCCAGCCGTCGTACGGTGTCAAGTTCACGACGCGGCATCTCCGTTTAATGATCGTTGTGTCCAGGCCTTTGAAGCACGAGGACAAGATGCACTGTGCGAAGTCCATGCCCGAGAGAAGCTGGGCGGCTTCTTGAGCCTCCGAAAGGCTCCTGGGGTTAGCAGACCGCATGCTTTTTCGGGACACATGAATCTGCATTCAGTGCTAGTTCGGCCTCGAAGTGCCTTCGGCTGTGCTGGGGGTACCATCTTTGAACTGCGGAACCACGTACGTCCGGGGTACCATCTTTGAACTGCGGAACCACGTACGTCTGCTCCGGAGCCCATGGAATTGGAGCACGGTTGCCCCTGACGATTCCGGTGGCGGTGGGTCTCTCTCCCTCTCTCTTTTCCTCTCTCTCTCTCTCTCTCTCTCCCTCTCTCTCTCTCTCTCTCTCTCTCGCTCTCTCTTTGTCTCTCTCTGATGAAAGCCCGCAAAGTTCAGAGGGGCCTGTCTTGAAACATGAGGCACGGATGTCTGGAGAAGATGTTCTTCTCCCAGTCCTGGCTTACCTGCTCAGCAAACATCAACCACCCCATCATGTGCACCGGGACCGCCTTTGTGGCTGGCGGGCTATCCATCCGGATCGCCACCATCTCTGTCCAGATGCCCTTGTTTTCCGCTTTGTCTTCTACTCTCCTATTTTGCGCAGGTTGTGTCTTGCAAAATCTGTGTGGCGGTGAACCGATCATGACTGACAGACGTGATAAGTAGTAGTTGAATCCGGTCCTGATGTCTCCACGAACACCTCCTTGAGCTCTCGTGCTCACCAAGGCTGGCGCCATCACAAATCCCATGGCCATGCTGGGACATCTGTGGAGGCCGGCTTTCATGAAATTCATGGCGACATCCAAGTCCGTAATGCTCAGCCTGCCCATTTTGGTCATGTCCAAGTAGATGAGAAGCGGAGACTCGTCTGCCTCCGCCTTGAAACAGAACTGGTTCAGGGCCAGCTCCAAATCGGCTAGACTCCCGGAGCGGAACGTGCAGTACTTGTCCATGAACTGGGATGTGATCGCAGCTCCCAAAGCATTCCTGGGATTTGCGGAGATGACGCAGTGTGTTAAATGCAGCGTGAAACGAGCGCAGGCAAGAGACACTACTGCGGCACGTAACTTTGCTGCTAGGTCACTGGCTCTTGAGATGGAGCACTTTCGCAATGTGCCGAGCTCGCTCTGTCTGCTGCTCGGCCTCGAGAAGCTTTCCCACGGTAGCCACGTCAGCTGCAAGACGTAAGCAATCTTGATCCCAGCTCAGCTTGTTGATGTTCTCAGACATGCTGTCCAGGGTGTTGTTGGCTTTGTCGAGGGCCTTTTTCTCATCTGCATGCGGTTTGTGGTCCACCCAAATCTGAGCATGTTCTGCTTTGAAAGTGTGGGAGGCGGCCAACACGTGGGCCAAGATGTCCTCGTGATAGTCCCTGGGCTAAGGCACAGAGAGAGAGAGAGAGANTTTGTGGTCCACCCAAATCTGAGCATGTTCTGCTTTGAAAGTGTGGGAGGCGGCCAACACGTGGGCCAAGATGTCCTCGTGATAGTCCCTGGGCTAAGGCACAGAGAGAGAGAGAGAGACAGAGACCGAGGGAGATAGACAGGGAGATGGAGAGAGAGCGAGAGAGAGAGATCGAAAGAAAGATAGAGAGTTTCAATGCGTCAAGAGACCCTTCCAGGATTCTTTGCTTCACTCCNAGACAGAGACCGAGGGAGATAGACAGGGAGATGGAGAGAGAGCGAGAGAGAGAGATCGAAAGAAAGATAGAGAGTTTCAATGCGTCAAGAGACCCTTCCAGGATTCTTTGCTTCACTCCGGGCATGATCTCTGCAGGGAAGAGCTTTTGCCCTCCGCTTGTCGCAGACTCCATGGCATCGTAGACAAACATGAGGGCTGTCATGGCGTTTGCCTCCTTCTCAAAAGCGGCCGGAGCCAGCCGGCAGCTTTGACTTTTCGAAGTCCGTCTGCGCAGGGCCACGCCATGCAGATGGAAAATTCTCTCAAGAAAGGCCACCTGCTTGGAAGCTGTCATTGTCAGTGCTTCGTGCCAAAGTCCCTCACTTTTGGGCATCGTTGCTTGCAGCAGCCAGCGCGGCATGATCAGAGTCTCTTTGGAGAAAGCTACAGGGAGGGACCGACTCGTGACAACATGTCTTAACATGGCTGGCCCCTTCTCAACGTGACTGCGAGCGAATCCGTGCCTGAAACATCCTGCTTGAATTTGTGCAGGTGCCGCTCGATCATTCGCCAGGAGTCCTCCGCTACACCGACCTGAGGACAGTGTGTGAAATGATTAGCGCACGAACTCCGCAACCCGACAACACCTGATGATCTCATTTTGAATTAAGCACGGGGGACCTTGAAACTGTATAAAGATTTCGCGGCGGCGGCATCGAGGCGGTAGCGGACATTGACTGCCGCACTGCCGAAGCTGTTAAACTCTGTGATGCTTTCCTGAAACGCGTTCTTGTAGAGTTCGGCATCCCGTGCGGATTCCGGGCCGCCGCAAAGCTGCACAGCGCGGTTGTGGAATATGGCACACTGCTGAAGCAAGTTCTTGCGCTGTTTTTCAGTCTGCTCAAAGTTCAGCTGTAGCTTCCGGAAATCGAACAGAGACTCGTCCGTTTGCTTGAGGTAGACACAGGGAATGCTCACGGCCGAAGCGATCCACCTGAACTTAGTAGAGTACGATGGCTTCCAATAATGATAGTAACAGTAATAGTAATAGTCATACTACACCAGTCCAGGAAAAAGCAAGCGAGTGGGAAGCACACGCCCCAAGATGCATAGAAAGCCAGCAGCGGCTAAACAAAGCCCTCAACAACCAGCGCATAGAATTAAACAACAAGCGAATGCTAAACCAGCCCTAGCCCCAGCCCCCAACCAACACAAAATTCAA
>BGNK01008087.1:0-13394 GCA_003297005.1 Symbiodinium sp. clade A Y106 | reverse complement strand
GCGACTCACCCCACTGTCGTGTCGGTTCATTCTTCTACAGCCTTTTGCATCGACACTGCAGCACTTCACCACCCTGACGGGTCGGTTTACCTCCTGTGCAGAGTGAGTGAAAGGTAGTCAGCATTCACAGATCTTTTTGCAACTCTCGCAAAGCGAGCAGTGCCATGGTGTAGCGTAGGTATATTGTTGTACGCCTCCTCCGCTGCGCTCCAATGCGCGGGGGGTGTTTTTAATCCTTTNACAGATCTTTTTGCAACTCTCGCAAAGCGAGCAGTGCCATGGTGTAGCGTAGGTATATTGTTGTACGCCTCCTCCGCTGCGCTCCAATGCGCGGGGGGTGTTTTTAATCCTTTTGTGTATGTATATTAGTGTTTTACCTACGTTACTACGTTGGCTCAAGTGAACAAAAAGTCCGTGCGTTTTGCTGCTAACAATAGTGATACCGGAGCAGAGTGTTGATTTGGGGTTTACGGGTCGGGCTATCCTTTGCAGCATTGCTTCTGAAGGAGCAGAACTTCAATTAGTGAAGCTCCTTTCTCCTCACAGTCGTGTGCTACTGGAGATTGTGTGTTGCAGCGCCTTTGGGTCGAACCGGTTCCAAGCTCAATGCTGTTTGTGCGAAGTGCTGTAGAGAAGAGCGCAGACTAATTTGGAATCGTACCAAAAGTCTCCATTGTAGTTCCTTCTGTTGGTCTACCCTGCAGGATGCGAAATATGAAGTTGTTTATTGAAACCCTAAGAGCTACAATGGAGACTATCGGGATAGGACCGAGAGTCACCCAGTACCTAGAGTCTCCATTGTAGTTCCTTTTTTTGGTTAGCCAGTTTTATGCTTAGGATCCTATAATAGAGATTTTGGTCAACCAAAAACCGGAACTACAATGGAGACTCTAGGTAGTTGCACTTCTAGGGTCTCCTTCTGCATGGTGCTGACTCACACGCCCGGAAGCTTCATATGCCTATATGGGTGGTTGTCAAAAGTACGGTCCCTTTTTGGGCCTCTAATATAATACGGATTTAGGGTACCCAAAAAGGGACCGTAATTTTGACAACTACCCGTATGACTCTATGGTGCATGTTTTTGCTTGAACGGGATTCCTAGAGAAGTGTTTGTGATTGATCAACCAGTATCGCTATAAAAGGTACATGAACCCTTCAACGGGTCAGACAGTCTGCCTCTATGAAGACCGTGATGACTTCGTCTTATGTGCACGGCATGGCTGACCTCTACCACAACCCGACGACCTTTTTAGCACCGCACGCTCAGTGTCAGCCAATGGTAGGGCAGGGTTTGACCTAGGGCCTGGTTTTGACCCTAAAAGCAGGGGTTTAGGGGTTCAGGGGTTTAGGGTTTACCTGTCTCCATGGTAGTTCCTTTTGGGGGTTACCTTATAGGATCCTAAGCATATACTTGGTTAAACCAAAAAAGGAACTACAATGGAGACAAAAGGCAGGGTTACACTGTACTCACCGATTGGGGATGAGGCTGTTACGCGAAGATCCCCCGAAACCACAAGCACGACGGACCCCCTCGCCCCCCACTGAAGCTTTTCAGAAAGGGGACATGTGAATTTTGGGCTACTTCGTTTGGGGGATTGCGGTGGCCAAGGATTGGGTCAGGGTTAGGGTGGGATTCGGGTTTGGGTAGAAGCCAGGAAGTTGGGAACATCAATATCCTCATGGCCTTAAGGTAAAGTATAGGGGATCCCAGCATTGATCCTCCAAAAACCATGTTCCAACTTTCCGGGGTTCACTTTAGGGTCAGAGTATCCGCCGGAAAGAGCACCACCCTGTAGGTTCCGCTGGTTCCTCAATGACCTTTCCATTCCGGCGGTGCTTCTTGGCCTAGGGTTCAGGGTTTAGGGTTTAGGGGTCCGGTTGAAAGGGTTAGCCCAAGGGAGCACGACAGCATAAAATTGCCGTGCAGGGAGCCGACTGAAGCAGGGTTAAGATAGGTTCCGTCATAGCTCCAGGCTCAAGGGCGACTTGATTTTTTTTGAAACTTCCCAACAGTCACATCGAACGACAAAGCCGACGAAGGTTTCGGCATTCACGGTTTAGGAGTTTAGGGCGGGATCAGGGGGTTAGGGACTGGATTGAGTGATTTAAGGACTTGGGGTTTAGTTAGGTTCCTTTTGAGTGGGCGCCATGTTATTGGTCCTCAACATGGTATAACCTGTTCAACATGCACACAGATTCCAATTGCCTAATCAGCATGATAGATTCTCGTACATGACTACCATCCAAGACCTACGCACCTGCTTATATTGGAACCTTTGTGAACCCTCAATGGAAGTGTCTGGACACGAGCGAGGCTGAGATCTTATTGACGCTCATACCGCAAGCGCTTCATGCAAACAACCTCTGAGGATGCCTCTTCTTGAACCCGAAGCCCTACCGACTAAATTCACTCGCACCCCAAAGCCCTAAACCCTTAACAACGTTAAGATGGCTCAACCCCCCNCCCGCCCCTCTGAAAAGCTACCCACCCGAGGATCCCCTCCCTAAACCCTAAAGCCCTAAACCCTAAAGCCCTAAGCCCTAAACCCTAAATCCTAAACCCTACCTTAACCCTCCAAAACCTACTTTTCTGTAGGGTCCCTATAAAATCTATATTAGGGTTTACCTAGAGTCTCCATTGTAGTTCCTTTTTTTGGTTAACCAGTTTTATGGTTAGGACTCTATAATCGAGATTTTGGTCAACCAAAAAAGGAACCAATGGAGACTCTAGGTATAATAAGAACCCACAAAAAAGTAGGTTTTGGTAGGTTAGGGTAAACCCTAAAGCCCTAAACCCTAAACCCTTAACCCTAAGCCGAGGATCCCCTTCGGCTTTCCATTGCTGCCCCTGCTTCCGAAGCGCGTTCCGGTGAAGCTGGCCATCGGGGAGCCCCTGGAGATTCCAAGGAGCCTTGTTCTTAGGGTTTAGGGTTCAGGGATTAGGGTTTAGGGTTCAGGGATTAGGGTTTAGGGTTCAGGGATTAGGGTTTATAGGGCTTTGGGGATTTGGGGATTAGGGTTTAGGGTTTAGGGCTTAGGGGTTTAGGGCTTAGGGTTTAGGGTTTTGGGGTTGAGCCTTGTTCGGTGGTGTTTGCCAGGACCCCCAATGGCCCTTTAATAGAGCCCTTATGGTCCTTAATAGTGGGTATTTAGGGTATATTAGAGGGTAGTTGGGGGGTGTAGAACCGTAAGGGTCCATGTACCCAAATAGGGTTCCTTTAAGGGGTTCCTTTAAGGGTTCTACAAGGGTTCTATAAGGGCTTTAGTGTTTGGGGTTTAAGGTCTAGGGCTCATGGTATTGTTTGGGGTTTAACAGTTTGTAGGTCGTAGAGTCAGGATATCCGCTGTAGGGTTTGCAGCAGTGTGTCAGGATGGTGGTATCATTTCTTTGTGTTTGTTTTTGTTCGGAGTGTCTTCTTTTCCGTTTCTGGTTCCCAAGCAAGCAAGCAAGCGAGCACGGGTTTAAGAAATTTGACCAACCACCATCGCCTAGTGAGGCGAAGGGTTCAAGAAATGGGATCAAGCGGCTGATCGGAACTAAGGAATAGGATCCACGGCCGTGGCCTGGTGAAGCGGCGGGCGCAAGAAATGGGATCAACTGCTACCGCCCGACGAGGGAGCGGCCAGAAATGAAATCCGCCACCATCGCCTAGTGAGCAGGCGGGTTCGATCCTATTCAAGGAGCATGTTTAAGGAATGGGACCAACTGCTATTGCCTAATTAGGGGCCGAGTTCAAGGAATGGGATCAATCTCCATCGCTGAATGGATGGTCTAAGAAATGAGATCAGCCACCATCGCCCAGTGAGGAGGCGGGCTCAGGAAGTGGGATGAGCCTTCGTGGCCGAATGATGGGGGGTTTAACATAATGGATCAACCGCCATCGCCTGATGAGTGTGCGGGCTTACAGAAGGAATGGGATCAGTCCCCATCGCAGAATGAGGGGGCGGGATGCACAGGCGGGATCATCCGCCGTCGCCATCGCTTAATGCGGCTCTAGTCTCTGGACAGCGGTTGAGCATTCCAGCCATGTGACGGCGATGCCTGCGGTTTCACGCGTCAAGCGTTTAAGGTTTGGGAGGCTCAGGGTTTCTACAAGGCACTTCTTGGAATAAGGAGTCGTTCTTAAACAATGGTCCTGCGATTCAGGGGTTTCACAATTTCCATGTCTGGATGCGATGAGTACTTGCGATCATGGAGCTCTATATGCACCCTATTCCTGAACCCCGGAACCCTACAGCGTTATGTCAAGGCCCAAGACGTTTATCAGCCCACCGACCCTATCGCGTAAGAGCTTTGTTAGGAAGTCTACATCCTAAAACATCTTAGACCCTCTAAACCCCACCTCGGAGATCTAAACTGCAAGAAAAGCCCCAATCCCTAAACAGCCTGAACCCCTAAACCCTAGCCTGTTGCACTTGAGGATAGAGGAGCCGACGGCCCAAGATGTCAAGAAGCACCACGCAAGGCGAATGGTTTTGATCAATTCCTGAAGCCCGAAATGCGACTCTAAGCCCCACACTGTAGCTCTTTAAGAAGGATTCTATCGGGGTTCATGGGTTTATCGGATGTCTAAAACCCTAAACCCTAAACCCTAAACCGTACAGAAAGGGTCAGAGGATGCATTACCTGATGTCGCCGCTTCGGGTTTAGACCCTCGGCTCCTCGTCTTATAGGGTCCTTAAGGGCGGGTGGTTCAAGGGGGAGGGTACAAGGGATCCTTAACGAACCTTACGGGAACCTTAGGGAGCACCAAAGAGCACTAGGGATTAGTAGGTTATCTACCCCACTTGGAGCCCCCCCCCCCCCATAAGGATACTATAATAGCCTCTCTCGCATGAACCTCCTGTCAGCGAGAACCTATCGTGCAGACTGTTTCAGCTTGTGCTCAAATAATCATGGACGTATCTGTACCAGTACCTGAACTAAGGCTTTAAACAATAATACCAGCAGTTTTCCTGATTGATTATAGCCCCGACTTGCCCAGTCATAGGCTCTTTATCCTTCAAGTGTCCTGAATCGGCAGAGAGTGAAGTGTCTGACTTGGCATACATCCAGCCATCTGGTTACCAACAGTGACAACGCATGATTGCAAGACTGCAGTGTCACAAGCTCCCTTGACCATCGGTCTTGACCAACTTGTCTTGGCAAAGTAATACATCCTAGCTCCAGAAATGCTGCCTCCGATTGCCATCGGTGCATGGATGTAGGCTTTTTGGGCTTCAAGCTTTTTGGGTTCCAGGGTCGTTCCTTGCTTCAGTTTAGATTTTAGGGTTGAATACCCTTAAGCTTAAGCTCAATCATGTAAGCCCTAGGTTCAAATCTCCAAACCCCAGACTTATAAGCACTATAGACTACAAACCCTAAACCCTAAGCCCTACACCCTACACCCGAAACCTGTAGATAGCTCCTAAACCCAACATCCGAATCGTACGACCTCTTGCCCAGGAGCTTCATTATAAACCCTAAACCCTAAGCCCTAAATTAGAAACTTGTACGGTTTCGAGCATTCTAGAACCGATAAACGTCCAAGCATCCAACCCTGAGGGTCCATGTCCCCAAATAGTATATACTTTGCCCTGAAAGTAGTCCCTATATAAGGTATCCCTAAGCCTGAAGCCTGAAGCCCTGAATCCACAACATCCCTAAACGCTTGACCCCTGAAGCCTAAATACTAAACATCCCCCCTAAAACTTAAACATCCCTAAAGCCGAAACCCCGAAGCCAGGTATGTGGCAGCACTTCGCAAGCTCTATGAGGAGGCATCCAAGGGCACGGCCAGCGAGGGTCGGCCATTGGAGCTTTGGTAGGTGCAAACAGGTACTGATAGGTATCCCAGCTTTGGGGGGTTTACGGTTTTAGATCTAGGGGATTAACGGCAGTTTACGGGTTTGGGGCTAGGTGTAGGGTAGAGTAGCGCCTTACATTAGAACCCCCCTGCATCAGTCTATCTTTATGTGCGAGGTCTTTCTTTTTGTGTTTGTTAGGGTTGTAGAGAACACTGGTCTAGAAGGTTCCTCTCAGTGCTTACTATTTGGGTTTAGGACTACTATATAAGTTTAAGGGTATCGGTGCTTGGAGTAGCGGGTGTGATACTTTAGGACGTCTGAGGACTTTAGGCTTTTCGGGGTGGAGGGTTTCGTTTGTTTCGTGGCCTTTGGTCATCTGTTTCATGCGGTGCTGTTGTAAACGCTTGAACCTCTGGCCACAGGAGCCGTTTCGCAACACAGAGATTTATGGAGAAAAAGCGCCTCTGAGTGAATACGCGCTTGTACAGTCGGAGGGCTGTCCGCCTTTCTGAAATTCCTCGTCGACAAACCCATACCTCGAAGATCCGTTCATCCCTCTTGGAAGCATACGGCGGATGAGAGTAAACATATGCGAACGGAGACAAAGTGTAGTTTGATGGGCTAGCGATATCCGAAGTAAGTTTCTGGCCTGAATGGGAGGTAAGTATGATTCCCCGTAGCTAATCCAACGATGATACCAAACAGTAGTCTACTAGTTAATACCCCGATATTAATCCCCCAAATCCCGCAAGACACCGAACAACCCTAAACCGAAACTACATAAACACAACCACTCAAACCTATGTCCTTGCATGCACAGTTGATGTGTACTGTTGGGACTTGAAATAGTCATATAAATTGTTTGGGGTGCTCTGATCATTTATAGTACAAAGCCCCCTGTAACCCCACTCTAATTGTTCCGCCCCCTGCATTAGAGGCCGCTTTGGTCTCCTATGGTAGATAACGTAGGAACCTGATTAAGAAACCCTGGCCCTAAAACCCCAAAATAGTGGGGTTCATATAAAGAACCCGAATAATAAAGACCCGTGGTTGTTTAATCAGGTTCCTATACTAGGACTGTGGGATTGCGGAGGCATGGACTCAGTTCTCTCGGAGCTTTGCCTCAAGCTAAGTTTGTGCGAAAGGTCTTTTCCGCATAATACCCGAGCGAGCATCTCAATGCATACTGCAGACCCTAAAGCCGAAACCCTTTTGGACCCTGTGACGGGGAGCACGGCTTTTGAGGGGCCATATTACAATTCTGTATGTTGTGCGGCAACATGAAACCGAGTGATGGCCGGACATCATATGCCAGTATGGGTCGAACGGAGCCATAGACAAGCTAAGCTCTAAGTCTGACAGCCTTGGGACAGAAACCATGCGACTTTAGCCATTCTGGGCCCAAAACTTCCGCCTCAAGAAGAGGTGGGGGCGATCCGGTCTTAGCCCGACTGTGCCGGTCTAGGGTTTATTTAGGGCTTGGGGTTCGGGGCCTCGTGCAAGGCTATTTTGCTTAGTACTGGTGGCTTGCAGAATTAGGGTTTAGGGTTTAAGGTTTGGGGTTTAGGGTTTAGGGTCCAGAGACTCCAAAATCCCTCAGGTACAAAAGGCTTGTTGACGTAGACTACATTCCTTATCACGAGAGCAGCGAGGGGAGTCTTTGGGTGCATTACAGTCGGTCACTGACCCTCCTTCGTATCGTCCATGGCTGGCTGCGATAGCTGCCGAAAAAACGCTTCCAGCCATTCCTGGCCCCGCCGCATCTTTCGATTGCGGCGCGGAAGCAATCAGTGCGCTACAGGATCAGGAGACCTAGTAAACTTGGTTATGACTGGGCTAACCTCACTTAGAAACAGGTCTACCCGTGGTTGAGATGCTTATAAACATACATCCTGAGGCCCCTGACCCCTCATGTACCTAGCTCGAATATGCGGATGGTGGGGTTCCCATGTGAAGGATCCCGTCGATAATTGGTGAAGTGTTTCTGGAGTCTGAGTGCGAGAGCAGGGCGAAGAAGTCTTAATTTGTCGGGTCCCGGAGATTTGGCTTTGCGTTTTTTGCGGTTCACATTTTGCTTCAGTACGGCCTCCAGCACAGTTTGAGTGAGCTACTATCCATGAAACTCGCGGCTCAGGCTTCGGCAACTTTTTCAAGGACGTTCATAAGGAACTCTTAAACAGGAGCCATACGGAATGTAGGCTACTTGGCGTCAAGGTAGGGCTTCGGGCAGACGGACCCCGAGCCGAGGTTCTCTTTTATCTTGGTGCTGCTGCTCGTTTACCTCCTGCTGGCTGCATGGCCGAACTTGAGGGTTTGGGGTTTAGGGTTTAGGGCTTGTAGGGTTTAGGGCCTTTAGGGCTTGTACACTTCAGACCAGTGGCTTTCTTGTCTGAACCACGCTTAAACCCCGAACCTTGAACTTGAAACGCTGACCACGCCCCGAACCACTAGGGGCTATTCGACCTTAAGGGTACCTTAATCTACCCTTAATAGGGTCCTTATAGGGATCTTTAGGGTCTAATAGCCCATAGTGGAACCCTTTGTTCCATCAGCTGCCCAGATGGGTTTAGGGTTTAGGATGCACATCCGAAGGCCCTCCCAAACTTCCACATCAAAGCAGCGTTTACGTAAGGTTTTTCTAGGAATCTAAGGACTCATATATTAAGGCTTTTGGGCCCAAAGACCATACTATATAAGGCTTTTGGGCTGTTTTGATGCCCAGGGTTTTGTAGGTGGAAGTTCTTTCGCGGTTTACAGGGTCCCCAAGAATTGGAATAGGGTGCGGGGTTTCATCTACCAAAAGTAGATACTACCAAGTATTCAGACCTGGCTACTGTTCTTTCAACCAAAAAAACTTTACAGCACGCACCCAACATCCACCAACCTGTTCGAAAGGTGACTGGGCTTCTCGGGCCTCTTCGCTAGATTCACTCAAGGGTTTCAATACGGAAAATATCGGGGCCAAAATAATTGCCAATACTATTTTGTGGGTACCTTATTCGAAGTATAATATAATGGGCCCCAAAACCCTACTCTAATTATGTAAAGGCCCCTAGTTTGGGGTGTTCATGTCAGGTTTGCAAGAGTAGGATGCTGTGGCCTATGGGAACCCTATACCCTCAACCCTAAACCCCTAAACCCTAAACCCCTAAACCCTAAACCCTAAACCCCTAAACCGCCTATGGGAACACTCGGCTTCTGGAAGGTTGCCTTCAACTTCGAGTGGGTCCGTCGGGTTCCTGTGGAGTACACATACGGCGACAGGACAGGGCTTAATAAACACCTACACTACTGCTGATGGACAAAATCCTGCATTACCCATTATAAGGAATATACCATAATTCCCATAGTTTAGAGTCCTTAAGGTCATGCAGGATTTTGTCCATCAACAGTATTTTGGGGATCCCTTTCTATAATTATAGTATGATATGCCCCAAAACCCTATTCTAATTACTAAAGGGTGACCTAACTACACTGATCATTCCGTGCCCTGAGGGTCCATGTACCCAAGTAGTACATACTTTGGCCTTAAAGTACTCTCTTTTTTAGGTTCTTTCGGACCCAAGTATATACTCTACGGGTACGTGGACCCTAGCTTAAGAGGTGTTTGGCTCTCTGGGCACCGTGTTTCGAGGCTTGGGAATAGTGTAGACGAGAAGCCTCAACACTTCCTATGGCTCCTTCAAATCATTGTAGGGGTTTTAGGGTTTGGGGTTTATATATACATATATATATACTATACCCAAAAATCCTTTCCAAAGTGTTTAAGCCCCTGTATTCCCCTCTGGAGTCCTGCAAGATACCTTTAAAGGAACCCGATTCCAATTTGCACGTCCCCTAAACCCTAAACCCCAAGCCCCTGCATTAGGCGGTCTCGGGTTCGTAGTTTGGGGTTTGGGTTTTGACGTTTTGGTTCGATGATGCGAGGGTTTAGGGTTTAGGGTTGGGGAAACAGGATTGTCCTGCAGTTTTGGGGGAGTTTCTCCTCCTGTACAACCTGGCTCTTCTGCAGAGATTATCAATTTTGAGCGGTAAACCAAACCCGATAACCGCTGAACCGAACCTAAACGGGGTCGGCAGGCTGGAAATCACCGTGGCGTCCTGCGACGTTCTGATACGCGCAGGCAGCGCTCGGAAAGTGAAGGCGGCCAGAATGCATAGTTTCTTCGATGTATCACGAGGGCTCCATGTAACTATACAGTATATATTAGAACCCCTTCCTGCCTAAGTATATAGTATATAGGTGCATGGAGCCTTAGGGTATGTAGGCTTTGGTGTGCAGAGCTGCAGAGTTCTGAGGCTTTAATGGAGTTTAAGGTCTTCGTGCTTTAAGTTGCTTAGCCTGTTAGTTAAGGTGTAAGGCGGCCTTGATCGAGCTATGCAGGGCTCAGAGGCACAACCACAATGGGCATTCCGGAGGCACAGCCAGAGATATCACGTAGTCCTCGCTATTCGGGTGTTCTGGTGCTTGTCACAGGCTGTGGGTGTGCGCTAGTTTATTGCCCCAAGGACTTAGCAAGTACGGTTCCAAGTACATATTGCCCCAAGGACTTAGCAAGTACGGTTCCAAGTACAGTACCTTCAGTAATTAAGGCCATAAGTAACTACAAGCGTACCCACAGTCTCCATTGTAGTTCCTTTTTTTGGTTAGGATCCTATAAGGAAACCCCCAAAAGGAACTGCAATGGAGGCTATAGGTAGTTACCCGGTGTATCTTGAAGTCTCCTTTAAAGTTGTATGTATACAAGTATGAACTCCGCTGAAGCTGTAAACTCCAGAGCCACGCCGCCGCAAACAGTGAAGAGCCCAAAGCTTGAACCCTAAACCCTACCTAGAGTCTCCATTGTAGTTCCTTTTTTTGGTTTAACCAATTATATATTAAGGATCCTATAAGGTAACCCCCAAAAGGAACTACAATGGAGACTATAGGTAAGCCCTGAAGAGGAGAAAGGCCTCCAGGATCCTATACCTGGACCAAAAAGATCCTCCATGTTTGAGGTTCCTTCATTATGTAGGAACCTGATTAAGAAACCCTGGGCCTATAACCCCTAAAATAGTAGGATTCATTTAAGGAAGCCTAATAAAGGCCCAAGGTTTCTTAATCAGGTTCCTACATTATGATTTTCTTATATGATTCCTTAAAAAGGTAGGTTATTTGGGGTCCAGGTAATCCTTGAATGACGGAAACATGCGAGAACTGTTTAGTACAAGTTAGGTATGATTGCAGGCATTGCGACAGCATCCCGTCTTGAGGGCTAAGCTAGGATCTGGAGTCCCGAAACCCGGAACCCTGCAAAACCCACCTCTTCTGGTACCCTTATAGAGAACTTATCGAATCCTGACTATAATTCTGAACACCGTAGATGTATTTGCAGAAAAAACTCGAGATTATACTTACAGTCTCCATTGTAGTTCCTGTTTTTGGTTAAACCAATTATACATTTAGGATCCTATAAGGTAACCCCAAAAAGGAACTGCAATGGAGACTAAAGACTACAGGTAGCATGGTAAATTCTAAAATAACACAGTCATCGGGACCCTTATAAGGGGGGTAGGGGGGAGGAGGGTAGGGGACTATACTCCCCCTAAAGATGCCTTATTAAGTCCTTATTCTGGGTATTAAAGCCCCCTACCCCCCGGGTTTAGGGTTTAGGGTTTAGCTTTAGGGTCTAGGGTTTAGGGTTTAGGGTCCCTCCCCCTACCCCCCTAAGGGTCCTTATAACACAGGGGAGTCGCCCGGAGGTTGAGGGCCTCCTCCATGAAGTCAGCGTGGCGCAGACCATGGCGACGACTCTTGGGTGCGGTTTAGGGTTTAGGGTTTAGGGTGGTAGGGGTTTTGGGCAGAAAGCGTAAACCCGACACTAGAGCTATATACGGCGATATAGTCCTTGAAGGGACTGTTGACAAGCAGGGTTTACGGTCTAACTAGCATTTGGGAATTTCCGAAAATAGGGGACCCTGATAATATAGTACCCTAAATAATAGTAGGATCCTTATTTTCAGGACCCCAAACTAAGTTACCCCCTAATTTCCGAAACCTCCCATTTAGGGTTGGTGCTGCGGGCTTCGGGCTCAGCAGAAAACGTGGGAGGGAGGCCGACGGGCCTTCCGGGCGTGGACTCCAGCAGTGTTCCCAGAGACTCCAATATCCCTAAATTAAGGAATATACCTTAAATTATAGTAGGATCCCTAATATGATTTAAGGTATATTCCTTTTTTAAGGGATATTGGAGTCTCTGGGTTCCTAAAGAGTCCACGGTTTAGGGTTTAGGGGTTAAGGGTCAGGAGTTTAGGGTTTTGGGGTTTAGGGTTTAGGGGTTTATGTAGGAACCTGAGTAAAAAGCCCTGGGCCAAGAACCCCAAAATAGTAGGGCTCGTATAAGGAACCCTAATACAGGCCCAAGGTTTCTTAATCAGGTTCCTACATTACCAGTATAGTGTATACTTTTAGGGGCCAAATATCCTTTAAGTAGCTACTATATTGGTACTTGGACCCTGTGGGGCTGGGTTTACCGTCCCAGAAAACCACCCCTTAGGGTTTAGGGTTTAGGGATCGTTACTTCTTCTTGTTGCTGCTATGTTGGCATTGTGAGTACTATCACTCAGCGGGAGACTCCCTATTCTTACGAACTCTAAGCTTCCCTAAACCCTAAACGCTAAACATCCCTAGACTATGATGTACACCTGTGATCCGAGTTGCCTCTTAGGGCGGATGTGGTGCGCATCGTGAACGCGCAGAACCTGAAAGGCTGCTGCTTGAATGCAAAGAGACGTGAGGAGCCACGCTTTAGGGTCTCGGGTTTAAGGCTTTTCGGGTTTAGGGGTTTCACGCTTTCAGGGGGTTGAAAATTACAGTAGAAGCCAGAAAGTTGGAACATCATTCTCCTCATGCCCTTAAGGTAAAGTATAAGGGATCCTAGCACGAATCCTCCTAAAGCCATGTTCCAACTTTCTGGCTTCTACTGTAGGGTTTCGGGCCTAAGTACAGGATTTAGGGTTTGGGTAGTAGGGGTCTTTCAAAGGGCTTTGGAGATTTTAGGTTTCTGGCTTGCTGTGCAAACGAAATGGGCCGCGGGTTGTCAGAATGTCAGAAACGTACTTCGATGTCGACCAAGTCTCAGCAGAAGCTTTGTACACAGTGTTCCAGCTAACATGAAAGCTTCAACCCGCAAGCGACATGCCAACAGCCACCCCGCCCTCACAAATCTTCAGACTGAGCGTGCTGGTCCTGGAACCAGCATGTTGACTCATAGGCGATTAATGTATTTTTTTCAGGCCTCTGTAGTATGTTTGGAGCTTGGGGCTTGAGGGTTTCAGCTCTTGCAGCCCTAAGGGCCATTACACCTTAAAGAAACTTATGTCCTACACCCGAAGCTATACCTTAACCCACCAGAACCTTCTTTTTTGTAGGGTCCCTATAAATCCCATATTAGGGTTTACAATAAGAACCTACAAAAAAGTAGGGTTTAGTAGGTCTAGGTAGCCTTCAAACTCCTTAACCGTTTGCGCCGAACCAGAACAACAGGGATTAGATCAACAGGGCTTATATGTAAAGGGCCCAAAACCTTATTTATGTTCGTATTTGGCAAACTTTGTCTTTATTTGTT
>BGNK01008086.1:0-13012 GCA_003297005.1 Symbiodinium sp. clade A Y106 | reverse complement strand
AAAATCATGCTGTAGCACTCGTTTTGCGAGGCATCTTCCGTACAGAACAGTCTGCAGGTTTTCAAAAACCTGGGTCGGGCCTACTACTACTACTACTACTGTATTATTACTATAGACTATTACTACTATTACTGTGTTCACGCGACAAGCTCGGAGACCTGATGCAGTTATGGAGTTTGGGGTCCTGTATTTAAGGTTAGGGTTTGAGGCCTTAGGGGCAAAACTGCAGCGGATGCGAACGCCCTCACTCCAGATCAGAGGGTTCGGAATCCTCGTCTTTGTCTGCCTGGCAATCAGCTCTTATGGCGCGCCCAAGAAAGCAATTCATCATCTTACGGCTCCCAGCCCAAGACACATGCTCTTACCGAAACTTCTTCCAAGTGCAACAATTCCAGCAGCCTTCTTGGCTCGAGGGTTTGCCGGAGGCCCCGTCTGACACGCGCAAGAGAGCAATTCATCATCGTACGGCTCCCAAGACACATGCTCTTACCGAAACTTCTTCCAAGTGATGCAAGCAATTCCAGCAGCCTCCTTCGCTCGAGAGACTATCGGATGCTCCACCTGGCACGGCCAAGAGAGCAATTCATCATCTTACGGCTCCCAAGACACATGCTCTTACCGAAACTTCTTCCAAGTGATTGGTTGGTTGCTGGCGCAAGCAATTCCAGCAGCCTCCTTCGCTCGAGGGACTTTCGGACGCAGTGGAATCGGACGCACCTTCTGGCACGGCCAAAAGATCAAACAGTTTCCAGAATTTTTAATATTTCATCTTAGCCTTGTGCTTTTGCCATGGCGGCATCGGACGAGCCTGGCAATGTGTGTGAATGAGGTTTGTCTCTTTCTATCGACGTGAAACCCAAAACCAAGCCTTCGCCTTCAATGTCTTGTTGATACGGCCCTGGCAATGTGTGTTCCAAGACTCTGTCTCTTCTCTCTCTCTCGCTCTCTCTGTGTGTCTGTCAGCCTTAGTCGCAGGCCTCCATGGTCTCGCTTTTGTCTAGCATGGCCTCGGCAGCATACGATATTTTTGTTTTCTCGTGTTTCAGTTGATAGATCTTGTTATTCAGCCCCAGGCGACGACGTCGTCCATCCCGGCGCGATGAGCATCCAGAGCCTGGATCCGCAAACTGTTTCTGTCGTTTTTTCTGTCACTCTCTTGCTCTCTCCGTGCTTACCAAGCACCAAGCTCGGGCGGTCTCGTCCTTCTCGGAGACCTGTTTGCTGGAGCAACTTTTTTCTCTGTGACTCTCTCTCTCTCTCTTTCTCTCTCCCTCTCTCTGTCTCTCTCTTCGCACCAGGCTTCCATGGCCTTCCCAAGGCCCTGGCAACGTTTGCTGGAAGACTTGTTCTCCGTGACTCTCAGTCTCTCCCTCTCTCTCTGTCACGGCCCCGGCCAGAAGGAGGCGAGGCTCGAGCTTCGGCGGAAGCGCCTCAAGCACTTCTTGTTGTCAGTGTTCCAGGAACTGTTTCTGCTACTGTGCGCCGCAGCGGCCTCTGCTCGCTGGAAAGCGCGAGGAGGAAGAAACGCCATCGCCTTGCATGATATATGTGTGTTATTGAGGTAAAGACCTCAAAGTTTTCCGAAGCTCAGGCTCGGGCGACCCAAGAGCCTCTTCGATCGGTGTGGGCAAACCGGAGCCGAGGAAACGGCCATAAACGAACGAGGAACCGCAAAAACGCATTCTGTCAACCTTTTGTTTCCTCCTACCTAGCAATCTGTCAACCTTTACGTTTGAGGGTTTCGTCGCTCATCGGCACTATAAGGATTTCCAGTTTGCTCAAGCCCTCCTCGTGCGGCAATGAGTTAGTTCGGTTTTGCAATCCTCTTCGTGCTTGCCTCTGTTGCACAATCGTTCGAAAATGGTCCTTGCTCATACTCCGGGTCACTGCTGCCCCATCCCACTCCAGGGGACCAGCAACAGTGATCTGAGCTCTTCCAATCGTCCTTGCTCATACTCCGGGTCACTGCTGCCCCATCCCACTCCAGGGGACCCAGCAACAGCTTCCCTCCGTGGTCCTTGCCCATACTCCGGGTCACTGCTGCCCCATCCCACTCCAGGGGACCAGCAACAGCTTCCCTCCGTGATCTGAGCTCTTCCAATCGTCCTTGCTCATACTCCGGGTCACTGCTGCCCCATCCCACTCCAGGGGACCAGCAACAGCTTCCCTTCGTGATCTGAGCTCTCCTTGTGATCCGAACAACAGTACTTTCCTATAACAGTAGCAGCACTTCCGCGCTGTTAGGCAACGCTCCACGTCCACACTCAGAAGGGTCCCTCGGGCAGGCCGGGTTACAACAGCTCAGTGCCCAGGAATGAAAGAGCCGGCGCTTCAACTGACAGGGAAGGTTCAAAAACGCAGACTATAGCGTTCTGCTTATCATACTCACGATTCCTACAGCTTCTCGATCCCAGGTCATGCCGTATCGTGGTTTCAGTTAGATTTAAACAAAGACACTAAGATACCTATTTTGAATTAGTTGTAAAACAGATATCAGGTACCCCAGTAAGAGGTAAGCAATAGCCCGCTAAACTAGGCTTTGGTCTATAGGGACCGGATTGATCCGTTTCTGTATGCAGCAATCTCCGAGTGGACTCAGGATGGTCAGGGCTGGCACTCCGTCCTGTTAAAAAGACATGAAGCGCAAGACCCACTGTCTCATATTCGGGGTGTGGCTTGTTGATCGGTCTACTGATTGGTTTGCCGTGGATTCGGGGTTCTTGTCCTCAAGGAGGGCCTGACCTGAACAATTGTGGATGTCTTTCAGTAGGGCTATTTATTAGCATAGTTGTACCATAGTATACCCCTCGAACCCGCTAAGACGTAGTCTGGGGCATACAAGACTATGGCTATATATTAATAGATCGATGAAAAGGAAACCTACAGACTGATACCCCTATAGCAAGCCCAAGCCCTAAATCCTAATCCGATCAGGATACAGCTCGACTCTGGCATTGGGCTCAACATATAAACTGATACAGTACAAGCTAGTATCAATGTAATGTGCTAGATTGGAAGATAATATAACACAATATAAGATAGTGTAAAGCTATCATATAGTATACAACAAAATGTCATACAAAATAAGATGATGCATTATGCTAATACATATGTACATACACACGCAATATATATATATATATATATGTATATTACGTACATACATGCCTGCATCTATGGGTTGAGTACTGCCCCTACGAACACACACAAAATCTTTGAAACATGTATTACATTGCAGATATAGACGCCGGGGCAGTTCACAATCCATAGTGTAATAACATGTACAAACGTCGATGACCTTTACGCTCTATATTAGCTGGCATGACAATCAAGGCAACGTTCCGAAACCATTTTTAACGGTGGCGTAGTCTGCGATCTTCGGACTTACTTCGGAGTCTGCTCGATGTGTTCGCATATCTTACAGAAATGTCTTTCGCAGTCTAGAGGACCGACCGTTTTCCCGGTCCTGTTCTCGCAGACCGAAAGCAGAGGAAGACAAGTAAGTAAACACTCTATCGGGCTAGGGAGGGCAGGAAAAGAAAATTTTCAAGATACCAATCTTATACCAAAATGGCCACGGACATACACATGTTCGTGAAGATCGACAGCCGTAGATCCTCGAGCGTCGATCGGTGTGAGCATGAAAGCAAGGAGTTGTCACTTCGCACACCCGTGTGCTACACAGCATAGATGCAGGGGAAGTCCACAATCTATATCGTAATAACATGTCCAAACATCTATGCTGTATTTTAGCTGGCATGAAAACCAAGACAACGTTCCGAAACCATTTGCGAAACTCATCCTTTTTCCGCTCGGCCGCTACACTCGACGCTGGTTACGGCAGAAGATAAAAAATTTTTCAGTGAGGCAACGCCTGCCGTCAGTCGTCAGGCACGACCGGCACCCTTCCGCGCACTCCGGCCCTGCGCAAACTGTCCTTTCTGCATAGAGTAGTTGGAGTGCGCCTACTGACACTCTTATACGCATCAGCACTTGCAGGACGTTTTAAACGCATCTGCTTCACTTTATGCCGCTGTTTCTCGCGGTCATTATGCAAGGTCAGGTCTGCCTTGGATTTCATACACAGATCCTCTAGTTCTGAACACCAACTCGACCAGTCCACAGACGCCGACTTGCTGTACGCGCAAGAAGCTCGGCTTCAGGCATCTGACGTGTGGTCGGCTTGTACATGGCAGAGTTATGTGTCAGAACCTTTGCTAGCTGCATTATTTCAAGCTTCAGCGTCAACGTGGCCTTATGCAGTTTCTGCGTCTCCCGGAACCAATTATTGATTTCGTGATGGAGCGCTTCATTGCTGCTTGTGCCAATGGGCATCATCGACAGCCGCTCCGCTGAAAGCAGGTGCCGCATGATCAGATTGTTGAAATACCAACCTGATCTGTTCGGTGCCGAAGCTGTGTGCAGCAACTGGTAGATCTTCCTGTTCGGGCCCGGGGCGAGTCTGTCCATCTCGCTGCGATGGACGGATGCCAACGCCGCGAGAGCCTGGATCCAGTCCAAGCGTAGCAGAAACGGCTTCGCAGGATCCAGGTTCTGCAGAATGTTTTCTTCCTGCACCTTACGCATGCTCTTGTCTTCAATCTGATTTCGAGCCTTTTCTTCCTCACGGGAAAGAGGTTTGGCGTTACTGCCGGTGAAGACAGGCCCCCATGTAGCAGCCGAAAGATTGTCGCGTGCGGTAAGTTTGCGGAGGATCAAACGCAAACATCTGGTTGCCGCCGTGCGTTTTCTGCTTGATGCATACTCGCATGTCATGGCAAGGTGCGTTGGATCGAGTGCCAGCAGCTGCAGATTTGGACAAATAGTCTTCGCCTCCCGGAAAAGCTTCTGTGACGGGTTGTCCACTGAGAGAAATTGAATCTGAGCCAGGGCTTTCGGATGTAAGTGCTCAGCAAGAGCTTGCACCAGCACGTCAGTTTCATCCGAGGAGGTTGCTTGCAGTAGCACCACGGCGTTACTGCGGCCACGGCAGGTAAGCACCTCGGCCCACGTTTCTCTCTATCGAAGATGGTTCTTTCGAACTATGTCTGTTTGTCAAGAAAGAAAGGTACTACGATAACCAAATCAAGATGCTCGAGTCAAGGCCTCGTCCCCAACGAAAACTGCCGAGTCCTTCACTTCCCTCCGAGCTCTGGGATGCGCCTGTCCCATAAGCGAAAGACAGCAGCGAAGCGTTGCATCCATGCTGAGGACTTGGAACTCTTCATGGAACAGCATTTCGTCCAGCAAGCGAGACTTAAGCTCCTTCGGCTTCTTTGACATAAAAACGTCTTCCACGATCGGCCACCAGTGCTTGCTGTGACGCGGCAACAAACTGCAAGTCTCTGGCGAAAACAGCGTCATCATGCGCGCATGAAACGCATAGACCTGACGGGATGCTAGACAATATATACGAACACGCATCCGTGTAAAATCTCTACGCAGACGACAAATACTTGAATCACAGCAAGCATCATACTGCGGCCTAGAAACCTTGGCTTTACAAATAAGCATCTCTCGGTACAGGATTTGACCAAAGCCATGTGTGTAGTATAAATTTCGGACTCGTCGCAAAGGTTGCTGCTGCACTGCCAAAACATTCCAGAATTCAGGGCCTTGCGCTGTGAGTACGAGTCTCAGCTCACGATCCACCAACACATGCTTCGAGGATAGTGGCGGAGTGACGGTGTTCCGTAGAATTCGGCTGCTCCGATAAAGGTAGTTGCCTCGATCACGACCCTGACATTGGTCGTAGTCATGAAGAGCAACGATCAGCTTCAATTGCTTTGTGCCACTTGGAACAAACTGTTTTCTCGGTGAGTGATAGAGACGCACATGTTCCAGAACTCGTGCCTTCTTGCTGATCGGCCACGATCGGAACGGACAGAAGGGACAACGAGCAGTCTGCTTTTTTTTGCCACGTCGTCGAAGGCAGCCGTTCAGGTGCTTCTCAACTTCATCCTTCAAATATTGCAGTAACTCATCACCAACGTGGGTAATGCTCTCGTCGGCCAAGGAAACATCATCGTCATCTTCGTCGGCATTTTCTTGAACGTCCAAGTCATAAACGAAGCGATCCTCAAGATCTTCCTCGCTTCCACCTGCCATACTGTCCAACAGACTTTCATAATCATCGTCTAGTGCATCGCCTGCATTTTTACCTGGCTTTTGCTGCAGATGGAAAAACAAGATGTACTTGCGGTCACTGGCTGCCGATAACATACGCAGGAGATGTTGCACAGAACAGTTGTAGCTGACCCTCACGTCCGTAATGCGTACTTGAGTATCTGTCAGCATTTCCAAAGCCACACAGTGTGGATTCCCGTCGGAGGCAATGTGAAGCAAAACCTTTTGTCCAGACTTGAGAACGCTTGGTTGTATTCGGGGAAAGATCGAGAGCTTCAGCTTCTCGGCAACGTCTACATACTTTCGTTGCCGGCGTCTGCGGAAAAACGCGTGTTCGGGCCCTTCGGTCATCGAGGCCATAGAGAGTGCCGACTCCTGCAAACCAAGGTGATACAGAGCTGCCAGTATGCAGTTTCCAGTTTCACAAAGAATTTCAGGACACTCAACTGCTGCACTGTCGGTAATGTTCTTCAAGAAGCCACTGAAACTGTGATGCTCTTTTTCTCGAATTGTGACAAGCAGGTCTGTAGCCTTGTAGATGGCTTCGGTACAGCTCTGACAAAAGGAGTTTACGTCAAAGTGAAGCGAGAGATGCTTGCTTCCCAGAGGAATCACTTTCCCAAGCCAGGCTTCCAGAACTACATCCTCTGCAACGTTCCAGAAATAGGTAAGAACCGAGACATCTGGTCTGTCTTTGGAGCGCAAAAGACTTGTCCAAACCAAATCCTTCAGCGTTGAGGCGGCGACCCAGCGACAGAACAACGATGCTCGCTGCAGCTCCTGTATAAACTCATTCTCTGCGAGCTCGTCGGGAGGCACACCGCCATTGAGTACCTTCTGCATAAGGAGTTTGCCTTCCGACAAATTCAACTTGAGCTTCTTCTCAATGATCTCTTTTCGCTGTTCACTGCAAGCACGTAGTGTGTTTTTGACCTGTGGCCAAGCCTGGTGTTGCGGCTTCAACTTTGTCATAATCTGATACAGCAGCGTGAAGGAGCAGTTCTCAGTGTCCAGGTCCATGGTCTCGTGCAGCGCAACAGCCTGCCATGCTGTGCCCAGATTCTGTACTGAAAAGTTCCGTATCTGCGAGAACGCAAGCCATCTAACTTGTACTTGTACGGCACATCAATACCAACGAAACCTGAGTCCTTCTGGAAAGGGTTTCCAGATACAATATTGCTTTCAGATGCAGGTGCATCTTCAACTTCGGCAGTCGCTGGCATTTTCTTGCGACGGCGTCGAGAAGGCGTAGTTGCTAACTGTTGTGACGCTGGTTGTGAACTAGCAACAGCAGAGATTTGATTCTCTAGCTTTTCCAGTACAGCGCGGGCACAGTCTTCGTGCTTGCTCAATTTCTCCGACAAGGAACGCCAGAAAGCCATAATGTCATGCTGGTGCAGGGACTTGCGACCTTTGCCGGACTCTAACTTTTTCAAGACCTGTGTGTAGAACTGCTGCAGCACCTCAGCATTCGCACCGCGGCCCAAGTTGCCTTCAACCGCTTCCCACAGCTTGCTGGCATGGAGATGTTCCCGCGTCCACGTAGTTTCGGAGTCGTATCCCACATCGAAAATCTCGTCCAGAGACTTCGCACATGGTATAATGGGAATGAATGTTTCTGGCTCTGACTTTGTGTCAGCTGGAAGCAGAAGGTTTTCTTTGACCAAATCAGCCAACGTTACTTCTTTAGGGTTGACACCCAGCTTGGGCTTAGAAAAGCGAGACCACCAGGGCTTCGTCATCGTGGCCTTTTTCGTGGTCAACAAAAACTTCGTTAGAGCCACGTGTGCTTTTGCCACAGGTGTGGCCTCTTGATCCGCAGACTCGTCAGCCTCGTCATCTTGTGCTTGAGGATGGCCACGAGGGCGGTCTGCTCCTTTTCGACCGTGGGCTCCTGCGCGCATCAGCCAGTGCTGCCGAGTAATGGAATGAGTATGTTTTCCTTTAAAAAACACTCTTGCTTTAACATGTGCAACTAATCTGGACTAGTGAAAAATCAAACCAGAGTCCTCCGGTGGACGCAAACCACATGCCGCTCTCACCTTGCGCTCGGTGAGTCCACTCATGGCGTAGTTTTCGATTGTTTGAATGCACTGCTGTCTTGAGAAGTGCGACTCAAAACCATGCTGCTGCACTATGGCAGCTGCAATGGCAGGACCGCTTTCAAGGAAGCTGCGTAGAGTAGGATCCTTTTGGAAGATCCCGTCGGCCTGCGGGTCAGGGTAGCCATCTCCAAATGCGTTGTCGTCAACGAAAATGGGCTTCGGGTTCCAGACCAGGCAGCGTCTGTATATGGAGTTGAAGTTCTTCTCCATAACATTCTTGAATGACATGATCTTGTTGGTTTCAAACCTTTTGAAACCGCTAACTCTCATCATTTTCGTCACATAACCATATGGCTTCCGACCTGCCAACTCGTCGGCCGACATAAATTTTTTATACAGATCTTGCTGGAAATGTCGGTTCGTTTCGGGAGCTTCTTGCGCGGTAACCATGAAACAGTGCGCAAACTGTTCCAGTCTCTTGCGAAGTTCTTCCTCCTTGTAGAAGATGTTGGGGTCGATGAACTGATGGTTATGCGCATAAACCGCCGCAAGATGACAACTAAACAACGACTGCCCCGTGCCCCCAGACGATTCGCCAATGAAGCAGCGATAAATGTTTTCGCCTCGCTTGGCCAAAGCAATGGCTGCCAGTGTGCACTTGTAAAACTCCTGATTGCACCAGAATGTTTCCTTCACGAACTTCTGTAATCTCTCACTGGCAGCCTTCAGAACTGCATCAGGTAGTGACTGCCTCAAAGGAAAAGGAATTCTGATGTACAGATTATTCTCTGGCGACGACGTGACAATCTTCGCGTGCTCTTCTGGCGTCGTGTCATACATCACAGAGAAATCTTGATACGCGCACCCAGATTGCCGCTGCGAGGGAGTATCACACCACTGGATCACGAACTGTAGCAGACGTCCTTAGCTCCATGTCGTCTATTGTACTCTTACACTTATAAGACACTTGGCGAGCCAGAGCCTGGAAATCCTGGATTCAATTTCTTTGCAGCTATCATGCAGCTTTTTTGCAGCTTGGTTTTGCAGAAAATTGGCAGCAAAATTGCAGCAAATTCTTTTTGGCAGCTTGGTTTTGCAGAAAAATTACAGCAAAATTGCAGCAAATTTGCAGCCGAAAACCAAAAAAATACAAACATCTTCAATAGTCTGTAAGTGCTGCGGTATATCGTTCAAGGCTCTGTGTCCGCAAAAAATAGGATTAACCTGCTCAGCCAGGGGGACATCTGTATGAATCTAGCCGCAATCTAGCCATAGAAACCCGGCCTGTGAAAACCGTACTGGACATCTTTTGCCGCAAAAATCAGGATACTTATGACAATATGGATTCATGATAGGGTGAACTTTGTAAGTAGCAAGGCAACGAGTCCTGGTAACAGGTTAAAGTTAAAGTCAAAGTCCAACATCAAAACAGAGAGCCAGCGAGCGAGCGAGCGAGGGAGGGAGGGAGGGAACCGACCTACCGACACACAGACAGAGAGACTGATAGACACAAAAGGAGGGGGAGAAATAGAGAGAGAGAGAGCAAGAACGAGAAAGAGAAAGGGAGAAACAAAAGAGACAGACAGACGTAGAAATAAAAAGAGGAAGGAGAGGGAGAGAGAGAGAGAGAGACAGAGAGAGAGAGAGAGATAGATAGAGACAGAGACAAAGACAGAAAGACAGCAAGACAGAACGACAGAGACGGAAACGGAGACAGATACAAAAGCACAGACAGAGACAGAGGTAGAATAGAGTAAGTAGAGACAAGTGAAAGACTGAGAGCGAGATCGAGAGCGAGAGTGAGAGTGAGGCTGAGAGTGAGAATGAGGTGAGAGTGAAAGCAAGAGCGAGAGTGACAGTGAGGATGACGGTTGAGGGTGAAGGTCAGTGTGAGGTGAGGGAGAGGGAGAGAGGGAGAGAGGGAGAGAGGGAGAGAGAGCGACGCACGCACACACATANAGGTCAGTGTGAGGTGAGGGAGAGGGAGAGAGGGAGAGAGGGAGAGAGGGAGAGAGGGAAAGAGGGAGAGAGGGAGAGAGGGAGAGGGTGCGGGTGAGGGAGAGGGAGAGGGAGAGGGTGAGGGTGAGGCGGGTGAGGGTGAGGGCGAGGTTGAGGATGAGGGTGAGGGTAAATGGCAGTGGTGAAGGTGTGAAGGTGGGGGTGGGGGTGAGAGTGCGTGTGAGAGTGACACGGACAGAGCGAGAGTGAGTAGGAGAGCGAGAGAAACAGTGAGAGTGCTTGAGGAAGGTGAAGGTGAAGGCGAGGGTGAGAGTAAGGCGGGTAAGGGTGATGGTGAGAGTGAAGTGAAGGTGCAAGGTGAAGTGAGAATGACAGCGCGAGTAAGAATGAGAACAAGAATAAGAGTGACAGTGAGTGTGACAATGCGAGTGAGAGTGAGGGTGAGGCAGGTGAGAGTAACGGTGAGCATGCGGGTGAGGGTGAGAGTGACAGTGTGAGTGAGGGAGGGTGAGTGTGAGGGCGAGGGCCAGAGCGGTGAGAGTGAGGGTGGCAGCGAGAGAGCGAGTGAGAGTGAGAGAAAAACAGAGGGAACGAGATAGAGCAAGAGAGAGAGCGAGAGGGAGGGAGAAATACTATACCCATATATATGTGTATCGTATACACGTACACATACACATGACATACATACCCACATACATACCCATATACTATATACTATATACTATATACTATATACTAGATACTAGATACTAGATACTATATACTATATACTATGTACTATATACTATATACTTTTTACATATACATATACACATACAAATACATACACATACACATATACATATACATACACATACACATATACATATACATGTGCAAATACATATATATATATATATATACACATATACATATACATGTACATATATCCACATGTACATGCACATGTACATATACACATATATGTGTATATATATAGCTGAACATGTACATGTACATATACATATACACATATACATATACACATATACATATAAATGTACATATACATACACATATACATAGGCGTATACGTATACACATACATATGCAGATACATATACATATACAACGTACGTACACATGCACATAGACATAACCTGACTTAAACATACAGATATACATACACTTCTTTGTTCAGCGGGGCTTCGTTTGGAAGCAAACCAACAAGTAACCTAGGGGCCCACGAAGGGGCGCGGAAAGGGCGAAGCCCATTACAGCAGCGAGAAATGCATACATTCATACTTCCTACATACGACATACACACATACACGCGTACGCGACATACAAAACATACGTGACATACATGACATACATGCAATGACAGACATACAAAGCAGCGGCCACATCATCCTGCGTGGACTCAAGGGCTCGATTTGGAGATTTGATGCGACAGGGTTAGTCCGAGCATTTCATTGCTGCAGGTATTGTGCTCGACTCAATTAGTACTCACCGGACTCAGACTTAAACGTCACACCCGTGTAACACCTACCCTACACTACACCGCTGCACGCAAGAGGATAAAGAATCAGGGGAAGCTGTGACAGCACCCAGCACTCCCAGTTCACAGAGTCGCACCGGCACAGCGTCAGGGCCGCTGGGGTTTAATTATGTTAAAGAAAATTGCATTTCTGTTTGTGACCGGGGCTTATTGACGGTGTCCATACCAACTGTTGGTTGCATGTTGCAGTGTACTGTAGGGTATGTCTGCATGCACCGTACACCACTTGTGGATCTTGGGTCCAAGACCCATAGTGCCACGGTGCCACAGTAATAGAGCTCTAGAGTACTCTAGAGCCATAAACTCGCTTTATGCACTCACACACTGTATACTTCTAAACTACACTGCACTCATGCCATGACTCATGCATTGTCACACATGTGGAAGGATCGTGTTGCGCACGACGGAGACCCGTACTATACACTATGACATACCCCCCACACACACTGACATGGAACGACATAGACTTAGACTTGGACTTAGACTGGACTGTAAACTGTAAACATAGACGACATAGCCTCTGACATACAAATGGCCATGACATGAACCCCGCCACGCAAAGCACTCGGAATCACGTGCACCATGCTGTGCAGCTGGCAACCCTCTGATGCCACGATATTTTTGCAGCATTGCTCGACGACGGCTCAATGTGCCAGCGATGGTTGGTCACGAACACAGCTGGACCCAAATTGGATCACATTGTTTCCTGCTGAATGTCCTTCAAGACACCCGCAGGAGGGCAATGATGCTGATTGCATCGGAAAATGGTCGACTGACTGATCCCCTGAATGAGTGGCAGCCACGAGCTAGCTGGCCGAGCATGCGCAAGCCATGGCTCCGGGTTGCAGAACCGGTATCATCAGACTGTTTTCCAGGAGTTACGGACATACGGCCAACAGCAGTCCGGTAATGAGACTTGTTGAGCACAGCAGATCCTTACTAGTATGGTGAGTATGGCTTAAGCGGCCAAGAGCCAGGTTACTAAGGCTTACGTGTATCCCGAAGGCGCTAAGGCAAGCGCTCATGCCAGCAGCAGTTTAAAAGGCAGACGATTTTCAGCGTCTGGGAAGCCAGATTTGGAACCCCGACTACTCACCGCAAGTTTCATCTCTATGCCGAGAGCTATATTGGCCTAGGAAAAAGGGACTGCAAGCCCTAAACGCAGGGCTGTAACATGCTGCAACAGGGTTGAGCGTGTCCGAGATCTTCAGCATGAGGCTGTTGGCTAAGGGGGGAAATGGGTTCAGACTTTCGCTGCTTGGTTACCCTTATCTCTTGCGTGGGGTTTCCTGAGAGTTTGGCCCTAAGGGGATCGCCATGATATTTTCATGTAGTGGTCTTC
>BGNK01008085.1:0-10398 GCA_003297005.1 Symbiodinium sp. clade A Y106 | reverse complement strand
GGCCTCAACCGGATCCGGAGCTGCCCCACTGGAAGCTGGCTGGGGGTCTGTAACACACACCTTAGGCTTTGCCCCTTGCTTACCCTCCTTCCCCTTTCCTTCTTTAGCCTTTCCCTTTCCTTTTCCCTTTGTAGGAGAGTCGGCGGGGGCCTTAGGCGTCTTAGGGCTAGTGGAAGGGGATTCTTCTAGGGCTGCCTTTGCCTCAGCTTTAAGCCTGGCCTTCACTGGGCAGGAATCGGCCCAGTGATCTTCAGCACTGCAGCAGAAGCATCGGCCTCGCATCTTCTCCTCATCCTGATCGTGGAAGAACTGGCAGGACGAGCCATAAGTGCAACCTCCAGGAGTGAGCCAACTCCGACAGGGTTTGGCTCCTGATCCAGGCAGCTTAGGCCCACCAGGCGGAGTCGCNTCATCCTGATCGTGGAAGAACTGGCAGGACGAGCCATAAGTGCAACCTCCAGGAGTGAGCCAACTCCGACAGGGTTTGGCTCCTGATCCAGGCAGCTTAGGCCCACCAGGCGGAGTCGCTTTGGCCTTTGATGCATTGGGAGATGCCTGCAGCCGCTGAAGCCGCTGCTTCTTAGACTCCTCCCCCCGACCTGGGACCTCCTCCTTCACAGGACTATCGTCAGTGGAATGCATAAGGTGCTCCACCTCTGCTTGCAGCATGCGGCACAACTCCGAGACAGCTTCTGCCGTAGGCTGGTAGTCTACCCCAAGTCGCTCACGGAAGGTGGCNGGACTATCGTCAGTGGAATGCATAAGGTGCTCCACCTCTGCTTGCAGCATGCGGCACAACTCCGAGACAGCTTCTGCCGTAGGCTGGTAGTCTACCCCAAGTCGCTCACGGAAGGTGGCGAGACGGAAGAGGCTTGAGGAATGCTTCTGAAGGGCCTTCCCCGTCAACACATCCAACCCTTTCACAAGAAGCGTGGTGTCGGGCTCTGCAGCATGAAGTTGCTTCAGGCGCACACGCCANCGTCAACACATCCAACCCTTTCACAAGAAGCGTGGTGTCGGGCTCTGCAGCATGAAGTTGCTTCAGGCGCACACGCCATTGAGACCATTGTCTCAGAAGCTTCGCAGCCTCGGCAAGCGTAGCGGCCGCCTTTGGGGAAACAAGGAAACGCAACATCGTTGATCTCTCTGAAGCTCCCCCAGGCTGGAACACTGTCATAAGGCGAAAGATCATCCCAGCCACGCTGAGGTGCCGGGAAGCGACAATGTCGACTCTCACAGAGTCCGGAATGGCCTGGAGGATTAGGGTCACACACCTTTGCTCCAGCAACGCATGTTGAGGCTGCACTAAGCTAACCTGATCAAACTCCTTCTGGATGGAAAGCCTCTCAAGCGGGGAGGTCGAAAGCCACCGAACATAGGCTTGATTCGCAGCCTGATAAGTATAAGCCCACCAGGAGCTCCCTGTATCCGATAAGGAGGAAATCATCGGCTGGACCACCGCGATCCAATCCCCAAGTGCTGTAGGGTTGTTGGGGTTATAGGCTTCTAAAGCGGGAAGGGAGCTCACATGCTTACCCACGGCTTCAGGCCTAAGGTCCTTTTGTTCCAACAGAACACTACTTCCAACCGGAGGGGCAGCTATAGGAAGACTTACACCCGAAGGGGCTGGAGGNGAGCTCACATGCTTACCCACGGCTTCAGGCCTAAGGTCCTTTTGTTCCAACAGAACACTACTTCCAACCGGAGGGGCAGCTATAGGAAGACTTACACCCGAAGGGGCTGGAGGACTAGGGGGTGGGGTAGATGCCGGCGGCCTCGGAGGAGGCGACTGATAGCGCCCAACAGGGGCACCAACGCTCTGACTGGCCGGAGGCCAACACGGAGGAAGAGGCATTCCCACAGGGACAGATTGCCTTGGAGGCGCTGCAGGACAGTTGCTCCACGCCCCGTGAGCGGGCGGAGCTGCGACTGAGAAAGAAGTCCAAGTCGGAGGAGGAGGTGGAATAACCTCCATTGGCTCAAGCACCAAAGAACCACTAACTATCTTCCATCTATGATTCACTCCCATAACCTTGATGAACCCTGACGAAACAGGCAGCTGGGCACGGGGAGTCAGCGCAAAGTACTGGGGCCCAGCACTTGCAGAAGNCGAAACAGGCAGCTGGGCACGGGGAGTCAGCGCAAAGTACTGGGGCCCAGCACTTGCAGAAGGATGAAGTCCAAAGTCCATCGACGGAACCTCGGAAGGTGAACAGGCTTTCGGGGCAAGTCCCTGCTCGTCACCGGAGGAGCGAAGATATTCTGAATGAAAATGGACACCTTGAGGCCCCTGTGAAGAATGAAGTCCAAAGTCCATTGACGGAACCTCGGAANTATTCTGAAGGAGAATGGGCACCTTGAGGCCCCTGTGAAGAATGAAGTCCAAAGTCCATTGACGGAACCTCGGAAGGTGAAAAGGCTTTCGGGGCAAGTCCCTGCTCGTCACCGGAGGAGCGAAGATATTCTGAATGAAAATGGACACCTTGAGGCCCCTGTGAAGAATGAAGTCCAAAGTCCATTGACGGAACCTCGGAANGGCAAAGGATAACCCTCCGAAGTCTGAAAGTTTACCCTTTGGCCCTTGATCTCTTGGTCCTCTAACCTACGCCCGGAAGAGGCCGACCCAAAAGATCTGGATCCTCTCGTACTACGCTCCTCAGCCCTTTCTAGCCTATCATTAAGATGCTCAACCAAAGATCGCAACCGTGCAAGCTCAAACTGGTGGTCTAAAGGATCCTCGATCTCGTAAGCCGAGCTCTTCTGGGACCTCTGGNAGCCTATCATTAAGATGCTCAACCAAAGATCGCAACCGTGCAAGCTCAAACTGGTGGTCTAAAGGATCCTCGATCTCGTAAGCCGAGCTCTTCTGGGACCTCTGGGCTTCTGGGGAAAGAGGGATAGACCTCCTTGCTGTGCCTTCACTGACACTTTCAGCCCTTTCCGTTCCTACTCTGGCGCTACTGACATCAGCTTCAAGGTGAGACCTGTTCGGAACCCTTCTTTCTGAAGCACCATCCCNAGACCTCCTTGCTGTGCCTTCACTGACACTTTCAGCCCTTTCCGTTCCTACTCTGGCGCTACTGACATCAGCTTCAAGGTGAGACCTGTTCGGAACCCTTCTTTCTGAAGCACCATCCCTGACAGTTGTGAAAACCTCCAGGGTCTCCAGGCTTGTCAAAGGATCTCCAGCCCTTGGTCCAACCTCCCTAGAAGCCCTCACAACTCTCGGATCAAGTACCTCAGAAACCGAAAGGTTCCGAACTTCCTGGGAGGCAGATGTCTCATCCGCAGCTTCGTCAGTGTCTGAACGCAATCCCGGCTCTCGTTCCAGCAAAGGACGTCGATTGGCAGGGAGGTTGTTCTCTGGAAGCTTAGGGCGCTTAGCGTCATTCATCATAGTATTCAGATTAGCTTCAAGCTTCATCGGCGACATTGACATCCANCCTTGGCCCATGACTGTCTGCCCGTCCACTGGCAGCCCGAATAACATCTGAAGATACTGGCGCACCGCGACCCTTCCCTCCAGACTCTAGCTCATAGCTCGGCTCCAAAACCGTGTCGTCAACCTTCACCTCTGGGATCCTTCTAGCCTCGTCCAAACCTTGAGGTCTAGCCTTCTGCAACTCCACCTCAGCCTTGGCCCTCTCTGACCAAAAAGGATGCGCCTCGGTCACNGTGTCGTCAACCTTCACCTCTGGGATCCTTCTAGCCTCGTCCAAACCTTGAGGTCTAGCCTTCTGCAACTCCACCTCAGCCTTGGCCCTCTCTGACCAAAAAGGATGCGCCTCGGTCACCCCTTCTGCCGAGGGAGGGCTGTTCGGATCCCTTTCCGGAATGGCAGCCAGAGCCTCTGCCTGATCCATGTCCTGAAAATCAGGATCCTGTCTCTCAGATCTGCGACGGCGGAGGGATGTGTCCATGGTATCTGAGGTCAGGCTAAAGTTTTCTAAAACACAGCTCAGCACTAGATACACCTGACTAAGCTAGGACNTGGTATCTGAGGTCAGGCTAAAGTTTTCTAAAACACAGCTCAGCACTAGATACACCTGACTAAGCTAGGACCCGGAGCCTAGACTTACAAAGTTCAGGGAGCGGAGGGCGATACTTAGGCGGCCTAAGCCTACTAAGTAGGACAACGAGGATCCTAAGGGAGCTTGGGCTCCTAACCTCTTTTCAGGGAATTGTTGGGAGATGCCTCTAGTGGAACCTGTTAGCTTGGAACCTCCAGGCTCAACCCTCAAAGACCCTAAAAGTGCACCTATTTTATCGCTGAGCAAAAAAGGCCTTCGAAGTCATCCTTGCGCAGGGGTCATGCTGAAAGCTCAAGTTCCAACAATTATAATTATAACCCATATTAGGGGACGTAAATATAACCCCACTCATAGCTACCCATGAGCCTCCAAGTAGTATGTGTAGGAAGCAAAATTACTCAGATATACGAGCTTCTTGCCCGTCTGCCTCAGGCATGTCCGGCTTGGTGTTTCAGGGCGCTGGACAAAAAACAAAGAAAAACAACAAGTTGGCTCCATAAGAGCAGCGTCTGTGCGTCGTCTCCTGCCTTTTTACAGCACCCTAAACCCTAAACCCTAAACTCTAAACCCTGAGGATCAGGGCTTACTTGGCGGTTCATGGGTAGTTGTACGTGGAGTTCTATGTCCCCTAATGTGGGTCATAAGTTATAAGTATAGTTACCCTACCTATAACTACCCATGAGCCTCCAAGTAGAGTGCCTAGAGGGCTTAAGAAGGTCTAAGGTACAGGGATTCGGGAACTGGGCAGAGAAAACCCCATGTTGAAGGTTTAGGGCGAGGATCTCCCTGACCTAGCTTTTTGTCCCTGATGAAGACTCCCAGCAAACGACACCGGACGCTCGTCAAAAGAGGTACAACACGGATCCTATTAGTCTGGTACTTGAAAAAGGAGGGAAAGCAACCCGGGATCTACATGGCTACAGATGGTGAAATGCGCCAGACCTGGCTCGAACATGAACCCTAAGCTACAAGTACATGGAACTTGCGAAATGCATCCAATTGCAGGGAAAATCGAAGCGGGTCAGCTGCACATTGAAACCCCCATCTTCATCCAAACGGCTAAACTCAAGCTTTTTGCAACGAAACCCAAACCCTACATCCTGAACCCTAAACCTTACACATAAGCCGCAAACCCTGAACCCCGAATGCACTGCCCTGGCTGCTGACACGGCCTACAGTTGGCAAGTGGTCGCCGACCCAGTGCCTTGACGAAGCGCGCACCCTAAACCCCAAAACCCTAAACCCTAAACCCTAAAGGGGCCAGGCTTTGGGTCCAGGGCTTTTAGGGCTTCGGCTTTCAAGCAGGGGTTGGGCTCGAGGGTCAAGGGGCTTGCTCGGAGTCTGAGGCCTTTGGGTTTGGACCGGGTGGAAAGAGTTGGCGCCGCTGGGGTTTAGGTTTAGATCTCATGGCCGCTGGGGTTTAGGGGTCAGGCTTAAGGGCCGGGTTTAGGGTTTAGGGTTTAGGGTTTAGGGTTTAGTTACTTGGAGGGTCGGGGGAGTTAGTAACTGGTTCTTTTAGGGGCTTATAAGTACCATAACCCCAATTAGGGTCCCTTTTACTACCTACTTACTAAGTCCCCCGACCCTCCAAGTGGGTTTACAGGCATTAGGTTTCGGGTTGAGGCCGCTCGTACTGCAGTCCAATACGAGCTTACACTGAACAAAATCCGCAAGCGAGCACGTCAGAATTTCGAGTCTGGAGCCTTAACTCTAAACCCCTAACCGAATCCTGGGTAGGGTTTAGTCATTTCAAAAATGAATCTGTTCAGCACTGTAGAACCCTCTCAAAACCCTCCAGAAAACAATGAGACCACACCGAAACCCCAAAACCAAAACCCTAAAACTCTAAACTCTCAAACCCTGAACACCTAAAAGCCCTCAACCCCTAAACCCTTCAAACCCTCAACCCCTAATCCCTGAAACCAAGAAGGCCGAGCTGCGCCATGCTGTGGCCCGCGTCGCTCAGCGCCTGCAAAGCAGGTCCAACCTTGAGGAAGGATACCTCGGATGGGCTTTAGGGCCAGGGCTTTGTTGTGAAGGGTTCAGGGGGTTAGGGTTTAGGGTTTAGGATCTAGGCTTTAGAGCCTTTAGGGTTTTTTGGGAGGGGAAGGGTTTAGGGGGGTAGGGTTTAGGGTTTACGGTTTTTGTTTGGTTTAGGCTTTAGGGTTTGGGCTTTGGGGTTTAAGGATCCAGTTTACGGTTGAAAGTTCCTTCGAGGGTTCCTTTGAGGCTTTTGGCTTTCGGATCATGTGTTCCTTCTAAGGTTCCTTTCGGGTACAGCTCAGACACTTCTTCTACGTGGGCTTATTGTCTTGTAGGGTTCTGTCAGCAAGAAGAATAGAAACAGAAGCAGGAACACTGAAACTCTAAGACCCTTGCAGCCTTCAAGGAACCCACCTGTGAAGTTTGCAAGTCAGGGTGGAGAGCTTCGGCGCTAATAGGTTTCCGGCCTGGTTCCTGGTTTAAGTGTGGCCTGGCGCGTTGGGCTTTTAAGAGGCACGGGATTCTGGGTTAGGTTTGGGATTCAGACGCTTAGCCCTGCCATGCTGCTGCTTCCATCACCATCGGAGAGTGTGCGATCTCAATGCCTCGGTGTGGAAAACCCCGAAACCCTAAAGCCTAAAACCTTAAACCCTAAACCTTATATGCCCCCGGAACCCCGACGGTGAACCCGGCTTCTTTGCAAGCAGCTAGAGGGAGAGATTGGGGTTGAGCGGGCTGAGCTACGTTGAGCTTGAGGGTTCGGGGCTTCGGGTTTGGCGTCTGGGGTTTGTGTGGTTTCGG
The DNA here is from genome assembly GCA_003297005.1 of Symbiodinium sp. clade A Y106. Taxonomy (NCBI): domain Eukaryota; class Dinophyceae; order Suessiales; family Symbiodiniaceae; genus Symbiodinium; species Symbiodinium sp. clade A. Next base: position 3,583 of record BGNK01008085.1, on the reverse strand, counting down.
TTGGGCAGTCAGGGGTGCTGGGCTGAGGCCCAACCATGAAAAACTACAGGGGCATGGAACAGTGTTCTCGGATGTTTGGTACCGCTAGCATAGCGAGTGCGCGAAAACGGTCGAGCCATCGAGTCTATTACATCACATCCCCATCGCCCAATGTTGAATTTACTTGCAAGCTCAGGATGAGCTCCACCTTCCGATTCCTGTGCTGATTTCTGCATGTTCCCGAGTGCGAAGCTCTACGAATGCATGTCGGCACTGTCGACGGTGATTCCTGTTGTCGAGGGACGATGATTCAAATCTCGACAATACTTCGAACCCCAGTCCTCCGAACAAACTTACGACGACACAAGGCAACACCTGGAACTCGATGAAGCCCCCTTACAGTCCTTGGCTCATGGCTACTATAAGTAAGGCATTCACAGGTTCAATGGAAAAAGAAGAATGGCAGTTGTAACAACCTCATGAAACCCTAAACCCTGAACCGTACTCCGTGGGGCTATACTGTACTATGGTCAACATACAGAAACTCTAAAGAAGATCCGATATGTTCCATCATCATCTACATACACGAACTCAAGGAGATCCGAGTAGCTCCGCTTGTTTATAACCCGAAACACAGTAATATATAGGAACCTGGGGGTAAGGAAAAACAGTGGCTCTACATCCCGAAACAAAAAATCTACGTTAAGAGCTGTAAGAGGAACGAGCGGGTTCCCAATCAGGTTTCTACACTACCCTTCTGAACGGGTTTAGGGTCTGGGTTTAAGGTCTAAACCCTACAAAACCTTTCCAAACCCTGTACAACCTGTTACTCCTCCCTAGAAAACCTGCATGGCTTGTGAAGGCATGGGTCCATGCTGGAGCACCGCGTCGTGAACCATGGCAGTTTCCGGTTCGGCGCGATATCCTTGCATCTTTAGCTTGAAAAATAGTAAACGATCTACAAGGGCTTTATAAAGCTTTCAACGGGTATGCCAAGGATCTATAGGGTTTGGGGGGTTTGGATTTAGGGCTTCGGGGTTTGAGCTTGTTCTTCTTTAATGGCATGTTTTTGTCTGTTTGTGTCCGGCAGTCAGAAGACAGAAAAACCCTCAAGGAGCAGGCAATTTAGCGCTTTAGGGCGTTTAGGCCTTTATGTTTCGGGTTCACTGGTAGTCTCACAGCATGGTTCCCTGGCCCAGAAAAGCTTGAACCCATAAGCCTTTAGTTGGGGTGGGATGCTGGAAGGTGGGCTTGTAGATCTTGTAGCTACACAACATGGTTAAAGCTTGCCTACTCAGTTCCCCGGCATCGCTGGGTGGTGTTGCAGACGGACCGCCTCTCCAGGAACAATATGAGAGGTCCGGACCAAAACCCACACCTTTATCCATAAACCTGACGAAGCCCCAATTTTTAAACCCTAACCCTGAACCCCAGACCCTAAATCAACCCAAGTCTAAACCCGAACCCTGAATTCTAGACCCTAAACCCTAAACCTAGACCCTGAAGCTAACAACAGGTTTCTGGTGTAGGCCAAGAAGCTGGCAGCGTGCCCCAAGGCACGAAACTCGGAAGAGAGAGCCCTGAGACTCTAGGCCAGAGAAGCCGAAACGCTGCAGGGTTTAGGAGTTTTTGGCTCTAGGGTTCAGGGTTTTGGGGTTTAGGGTTTAGGGTTGAGTTCGGGGTTTAGCTTGGATAACACCCCAACAGCTACCACAAGGGATCAGAGTAGATATATGAGCGCACTACTATAGCTTTTCCTTGCAAACTGACTGTTGCGATTCACCCTCAAGGTTTAGGATATTTTGCGCTAGAAGTTGACGCTACGTTTCAATTCAGGCTGCTGGTTCGCAAACGATACCTTCTAGGAGCCCTTACTCACTCCTAAACCCTCAACCCTCGACTCTAAGCCCAAAAACAAGCCCTAAACCCTAACCGGCTCGGCTCTATAATCAGGACCCTTCATATGACAACATCGCTGCAGTCGAAAGGCTCGAACCTCAGCTCTCCTAGGAGCAGTATTTAAGCTTTTGTACGCAGGGCGTCAGGCTAAGACTCCTTCCGTACACCCTTTCTATCCCAGGTTCACTGGGAGTTTCAAAGAATGGAGCCCTGAAGCCCGTCAAACCGGGGCACGGCTTCAAACCCTGTGAAAAGGATCGAAGACGGTTCCGAGATGCATGAACGGTTTAGGGTTTAGGGTTTAGGGTGACAGTACAGTAGTGTGCACTAGCCGTGTTGTACGATTTCTCCAACCACGGACCAGCATTTTGACAATAGCCAACACGTCCAGAACCGCCAACACTTAAGCTGGCCTATGTCTTCTTGGAGGTTCATGGGAAGTTACAAGTGGAGCTAGAAGTAAGGTAACTGTAGTTATAACCCATATTCGGGACTAATAACCCCATTTATAATACAACTACCCATGAACCTCCGAGCATGTCTTTGGATTCTGGGCCCCAGCTCGGGCTCAAAAGCCGAAGCCGTCTAAGAGACGATGTCACACTGAACTTGGAGCTTCGCGGGTACTCAGAAGCACTCACTTATGGGTTGCCATGCAAATAACTTATAAGTACCCCTATACCCTAAACCCTATAATCCTGTACCCTACACCCTATAGAACCCTTAAAGGAACCTCCAAGTACTTCCTAGGGCGGCACCGGGGAGGCCCAGAGGAACTGAAAGACGCGCTTCGTCCCATCCTCCTCTTCGCCTCCCTCCTCGAAGCGCACGTTCTCGGCCCGGAGCATGGAGAACCCCACCCTGGGCTTGAGGGTTTTTTTTGGGGGTTTAGGGTTTAGGGTTTCCGCCCTGGGCTTCGGGCTAATACATAAAGGGGCCTTCGCCTTAATAATCAGAATCGGATTTTTGTGGTATACTGTCACTGACCGGGACTATACCGGGGGGTTAGTTCAGGTTTCTGTATTCGGTTCAAATTTTGGGTTCCGAAAGTAGGCTTTAAGGAGGTTCAGTCCCAGGGTCTCGGGCTGTCACTGGAGAAAGTGTGGCCGAAGGTTTGGGAGCCATGTCTCCTGAAGCCCCAAATTCCTAAGCTTTTGGGTTTTGGGCGATGGATCCCTGCCAGGACCACCGAATAGCTGAAGCCTGTCTTGTCTTGATAGTACTCTGCATCTTCGCAGAACAACAAGAGGTTCTCCTCTTCGAGGGTCAAACAGCTGAAGAGTTCTTGTCTAGTGGCTCGCCTCACATGGACACTGACCACGACCCCTGTACACTTATCTGACACATGAAACCCATGGTGGTACCACACTTTCTGGGGAATGAAAAGCGCAGACCCAAAACCTAAACCCTCATCGCTAGGGTTTAGGGTTTAGGGTTTAGCCCCGAAACCCGAAGCCTCTGCAAAGCTTGGATCAGCTCGTTGGGTTGCTCGGCGCCGCCGTCCTGGGGCTGAGGGGTGGAACCGGGGTTTGCTGTTTTGGCACGCGACCCTAAGGTTCAGGGCCAAATTCAGGGTTTCGGGCTAGGGCCGTTTCAGAGTTGCTACCGTGTTAGTTGTGTTGATTTGGAGCTAAGGGGCCGAACTGGTAAGCCGCTTTCAAAGTGGACCTGTCAGTAGCCTGCTGAGAGTTACGTTACCCTACAT
>BGNK01008084.1:0-12435 GCA_003297005.1 Symbiodinium sp. clade A Y106 | reverse complement strand
GAGTCTGTCTTCCCATCCGCAAAGTTGCCGACCAAATTCCATCTGGAGACACTCTGGTCGTACTGCGTGTCCTGCGCAATAGATTTCACACCCGGGCAGGGTGATTTCCTACGAGCCTGTGTGGAGTCGAGAACGCCCGTCCTATGCTTTGGTCTGACAGAGAAGCACAACAAGTGTCTGGAAGAGCATCTGACAAAATGGGTGGTGAAGCGCATGGCGACAGAGGGAAGTAGTCTGCACCGCNTGAAGAAGCGCCCGCTCCATGCTGGCGGTGACAATGGCGAGACCGAGGGCGAGCCCACAGAGAAGAAGCCCAAAAACAGAGAGCCGAAGACCAAACCGAAGCCAAAGGACTCCAAAAAGAAAGACCAGTCCTCTGAGAGTGTCGAGTCCGCCAAGAAGACTCAGAAAAAGGGCAAGTCTAAGAAGAGCAACAAAACTACCAAAAAGAAGAAAGAGGAGAGCTCCTCGTCTTCCAGTGCGGAGCCATGGTAGGCAAGTCCATGAGGCCTGGGCTCAGCACCTGGTCTTACCGGATTGTTTGTTCTCGTGCATTTTGCTGCAGCCGCTCCAAACTCTGGTCTTACCGGCAAGAGCGTTTTTGGCTGACGCGGATCCTGGCATTCCCTTGAGGGCTTGCGTTTTGCGTGGTCTTACCCGCAAGAGCAGTTTTGGCTCAGAGATGTGCNCTCTGGTCTTACCGGCAAGAGCGTTTTTGGCTGACGCGGATCCTGGCATTCCCTTGAGGGCTTGCGTTTTGCGTGGTCTTACCCGCAAGAGCAGTTTTGGCTCAGAGATGTGCTTGTGGGCATCCGTGATTGCTGCAGGCAGAGCAGACCCCGATCGGTTACCCTTTTCGTATAACCCAGGCCCTTGCAAGGCACGAAACCTAAGATAGATGCAGACTCTTTAAAGCCGGAAGCAAGATCATACATAGTCTTCCCGCCCTGTGCCCTGTGAGGCCTGCTTTTTGCTTAGGTGNCTAAGATAGATGCAGACTCTTTAAAGCCGGAAGCAAGATCATACATAGTCTTCCCGCCCTGTGCCCTGTGAGGCCTGCTTTTTGCTTAGGTGCCAAAGCCTGATCAAGGCCATGAGGCCTTGCGGATCAGTTGCAGAACAGCGCATCATGGCGCCAGAACAGATTTTGTACAGGCTGAGCAGCGTGCCGGATGTGACTAGAGAGGAAGGGTCAGGAAACCCAATACCCTAAACCCTAAACCCTAAAACCTTAAACCCTTATTCTAAACCGTAAACCCTAAGCCTGGCAACACTAAAGAAATTTAAACTGACCCCACACGAAGACCTGTTGCCCCAATGAACTTTGGCTTTTTCCGTGCAAGCATTTTCGGCAGTCGTTGGGTGTCATGGTTAGGGTTTAGGGGTTTCAACCTAAACCCTNAACCCTTAACCCTAAGCCCTAAACCCAGGGTATGGCTCTATAAACTGTGCAATGCCGTGCAACGCCAACCTGGTTCAATGGCATCAACTGGAACACACACATGGAGATTGGCGCAGGTAGATTTGCCAGGTAATACCATTGGCTCGCCTGCACGGCCGAACAGCAACATCATTTGACAACCTGAAAGCCCCATGAGTTCAAGGTTCCAGCGCCCGGAAGCCTAAAAGCAAAAAGTGAGGCCATTGCTCTTGCGAAGTCCACGACGCTATGCAAAAGAGCTATTTAATGTTTCTTGCGAGTCAGCAGGTAACAATGAGGGCGGTAGATTTTAGATTTTACTAGCCAGGGGCGTGGATCCACAAACTTGCAAGAAATAGCCCTGCAAGGGGTCCACAGCCGACGAACTGGCAGCTGTCTAGAAGCATGGAAAGATTGTGCACCCACCTGTTTCACAAAAAACATCAAATCTGGAATGTCAAGTAAAAGGTCAAGAACATACAGACGATGCGATACGGATACAGATGGTCGAGCAGGGGTGTGGCGCCACAGAATACTTGCATGGGGCCTTCCTGGCCGTGCCGAACATGCAAGGGGCCCACATCTCTCACACTGCTCTGTTCTACAACATCATCTGGCTCCTAAGCCCCGAAGCCTTGTCTAACCCCTAACTCCTGAGTCCCTTACTAACCCTGAAGGTACAGTTGGTCGGACGCACCCACTGCAACTTAGAGCATTCGGTTTTTCACCCTCTGCACGATAGAGTTTGTCTACATACGGAAACGTTGGGAAAAGTAACCGGATGCAGGGTAAGACCACGGCATCTCACATGGCTTGAAATGAACCTGATGCAGGGTAAGACCACCGCATCTCACCAGTACTGGCCTGAAGCTTGCGCTCCTTGCTGACAATCTGTCGCTGCAAGTCGAGTCGTCATCAAAACGGCACAGGATAAGACCTCCGCAACTCAGTAATACCAGGACACTGGAACTGTTTGAGCTCGAGCTGTTTTTTTTTTTCCTTCCGTCGGGCTTGACGACACGCGTTTCGGCTGACATAAGCATGTTGATACTGAGATGCAGTTTCTTTTGGGGCCACAGCCGACTTGGCTTTCGCTGCTATCAAGCTTGGGGGTTTAGCAGCAGGCCCAGGTGTTGAATTCACAGCGGAGCCGGATGAGCAGCTTGCCCCCGTGCAGGAATTGTTGTTGCTTGCAAGGTTGGCGACCTGCTCTTGTGGGATCGGTGCGNGGGGTTTAGCAGCAGGCCCAGGTGTTGAATTCACAGCGGAGCCGGATGAGCAGCTTGCCCCCGTGCAGGAATTGTTGTTGCTTGCAAGGTTGGCGACCTGCTCTTGTGGGATCGGTGCGAAGTTTTCGGAATTTGTTTCAACTGGCACGGGTAAGACCACGGTGCGCTCTTGTCCTTGATTGTCGGTCTTCTTTTTGAATGGGCTTGGAGCAGCTCCATACTGCAAGCCTCTCTGTATTTCCTCTTCATGCGCGTGGAAGTAATGTCTCAAAAAAACTCGTGGGTCAGACCGATTCTGCAGCTCCATGATTACATGTTGCGACGGCTTGGCGCTCTCGAGCGATTTGTCGCTGTTGAACAGCAGGAGAGCAGCGCTTGTGTGGCGCGTGGCGCCATGAACAGTGACTCTGTTGCCTCGACATCTAACACTCGGGTTCCACCGCCTTTCGTGGTTTGTGAGCTCATACATCACCTGCCGCACACGGTCCAAAGCACCCCATACCGTTTGCCTTGCCACGGTTGCTCGGCAACCCTTCTTTTTGGATTCCGACGGAAAGATGTGGTCTGAATTTGCCCAGTCAGGTTTGAAAGTTTGCTGTCGCATCGGGGTAAAACCACCGCCTTTCTTGCCTTGGAAGACTGTTGGGTGGGTTGTCCGGTATGGTTCTAGAGCTGGCAGGCATTGCCAATTTAAGCCTTCCTCTTTCATTCGGGTCAACCCGTCCACTGCTTCGTCTGAAAGTCTGGCAACAACTCTTTCCGCGGGCAGCTTTCCGTTTCCTTGATCGCCTTCTGCGCGTTGAAAGAGAATGTGGGGCGAATCATGATCCTCGCCGCCGCGCAGGCGAACATCTGAACCTTTGAGCAGCACTGTTTCCCCAATCCTCCTCGACGTGACAAGAGTTATCCACAGGACAGCGCAATAGGAGGGACCAGCGAAGTACAGTGCCACCGCAAAAAAAAAGCGGTAGCTGTTCGCGAGGGATAAAGACGTGCTGTTTGCTTGTTTTGCTGTGCTTGCGGCCCTTATTCCAGGCAGGTGGGCGTTTCTTCGATTTGGAAGTCACAGGCCGAGGCTGCTTGCGGAGGGCAGGCTGCTGTGGACTTTGCGCCTTGCGTTTCTGCCTGGTGATCCTGGGTGCGACCGCGGGCCTCGGGGTAGCCTTTGGCTTTTGCCTGGTCAGCCCGGGTAAGACCACAGGCCTCACAACAGCTGCGGGTTCACGAGCTCTGACTTGCGCGCCACTCCTTGGTGCCATTGCAACGGCATGAAGAGAGGGCTTTTGTGCTCGACCCGAAGTGGCTGCAGCAGACACAGGTGGCAAGAATGACTTATATAAAGGCCAACTTACCGATGGCGGTGGGGCAACTTACCGAAGGGGGGGTCGGTAAGTTGGAGCCTTTCCGGTGCCTTTTGGTGAGCCTTTTCGCTGCTTGGAGGCTGCTTTTGCTGTGTTTTCGCGGGTTTTATTTAGNGGCGGTGGGGCAACTTACCGAAGGGGGGGTCGGTAAGTTGGAGCCTTTCCGGTGCCTTTTGGTGAGCCTTTTCGCTGCTTGGAGGCTGCTTTTGCTGTGTTTTCGCGGGTTTTATTTAGTGGGTGGGCACCTTGTCGGGTTGCTTGGGGGCAGTTTTTTGGTGGAGGTCCCCAAGCCCAAAACCCTAAGCCCTAGACTCAAGTCGGGCCTAAAGCCTCTCATCGTATCCACAGTTTATTGGTGGCCTGGGCGCCTTTTCTACAAGTATTGCCGAAACTGAGCTTAGGGAAGCCTGAGTGCAGACGCAGATTTTACCTCGCGCGGCCGTCTCTGCGTAAAAGTTACCACTCTTCCAGGCGATGAGGTAAGACCATCATCGCCGGCGGCCAGGTCCCATGACTGAAGATCACAAAAACCATCCATGATGGCAATGAGGTAAGACCATCACTGCTGCCGGTGCGCTTCTCTCCGGCTGGAGACCATCATTGCTGCTGCGAGCGTCTCCAGCTGTCGCTCCACTCATGCCAGCAAAAGCGCAAGGGCATATCTTCCGCCCTCAAATGGGAAACCGGCATGTTGTATGGAGTGCAGCGCGTCAATGCATGAAAACCCCAGTCTCCCAACGGGATGTGGACCCCGTGGACCTCGTTGGCTGCTATCACCCCATCCAGCACTTTTTTTACATCGTCCAACCTCCAATTGCTGTCTGCTTCGAGTGTCAAAGTACCGTAACCGGGCACATCGGTCACTTGCACTCGGACACGGCTGCTTTGCACTAGGGCAAGGACACCAGGATTTGCGGCACTTCTGCTTTGCCCTGGGGTAAGACCACCAGGATTCGCGACATGGGCAACCACTCCACGCAAAACCATGCCGGAGGATGGGTGGGAGGACATAGCTTTTTTCAGGAAATGGCTGCTTTAATCCGGAAATGGCTGCGGCATGCAAGAAACTACATCTTACTACCACGGCACACAATTCAACAGCTGAGAAAGGCAGCTTGGCAGTTCGGCGCACCACTTTTCAACGGCGCTGCGCAGCTCCGACCCCTATCACTTCAGGCCCCGTGTGACACAAACGGCATGTATCTGTTCTGAAGTTTTCGCGCCGCGTGCGCACATGGATGAGGTAAGACCATCACAACACGCAGTCGCCTCCTGGGTGAGGTAAGACCATCACCGTACTCATGGCCCGTCATATTTCTTCAGAAGACTTGAGACTGTGGCAGAGCCTTTCAGACACAGCAAACGGCCAGCTTCTGTAGTATACTGAACCCTTCCCTTCTCTAGTCTGGTCANCTTCAGAAGACTTGAGACTGTGGCAGAGCCTTTCAGACACAGCAAACGGCCAGCTTCTGTAGTATACTGAACCCTTCCCTTCTCTAGTCTGGTCAATCCGTATCAGTCCGTCCATCTTCTCCTCAAGGTTCCGGCGCAACGCGCAAACTCTCATTGACGTCGGAAGCCCAACGCCGCCCAGACATGCGACTCATGATAACTTTCACTTCCCTGTTCATGCGCCACCGAAACCTCAAGGTCACAACAGTTTGCCCAACAGACTCCACCAAGATGTTGCCANTGATAACTTTCACTTCCCTGTTCATGCGCCACCGAAACCTCAAGGTCACAACAGTTTGCCCAACAGACTCCACCAAGATGTTGCCACCACGTGGATGGTGCAGCAGCCACTGCTGACAAGTACTTGTCCTAAGTGTAGAGCTCACTCGGAACATCAGTGCGGCCTTGCCCCGCTTTTGTGCCTTCCCCTGCCAAAAGGAGGCCGTAAAGGAAGTCAAGGAGGCGAAAAGACCTGCCCTGTCACACCTTTGCACCCTCAAGAAAGAGTGAATATGAGGTCTTTCGTGTTGACAGAGGCAACCCATCTCGTTTCCGAAGCCCCCTCCATCTGCATGGACCAAATTGCAGTAGCGGGAAGTTAGCGTCATCATCAACCATTGCAAGAAACAAAAAAGCTGAAGAACCATCCAAGAGCAGCAACGGCTGCGGCAACCCTCACTGATTGAAGAAATCCCTAAACCCTTAACCCTACACCCAAAACCCAAAACCCTCAACCCTAAACCCCTAAACCCTANCCAAGAGCAGCAACGGCTGCGGCAACCCTCACTGATTGAAGAAATCCCTAAACCCTTAACCCTACACCCAAAACCCAAAACCCTCAACCCTAAACCCCTAAACCCTACCCCACACAGACCACCCATTGCCAACCCCACCCCATGCCACAACAACCCAAACACATCCACACATACCGCCCCTTGCCAGCCAAAACAAACACAGCANCTGAAGAACCATCCAAGAGCAGCAACGGCTGCGGCAACCCTCACTGATTGAAGAAATCCCTAAACCCTTAACCCTACACCCAAAACCCAAAACCCTCAACCCTAAACCCCTAAACCCTAAACCCCTAAACCCTACCCCACACAGACCACCCATTGCCAACCCCACCCCATGCCACAACAACCCAAACACATCCACACATACCGNCCCTAAACCCTACCCCACACAGACCACCCATTGCCAACCCCACCCCATGCCACAACAACCCAAACACATCCACACATACCGCCCCTTGCCAGCCAAAACAAACACAGCAGCCTCCCCCCATACTACAACAACCCCAACAGCCCCCACAGCCCCCCTCCATGCCACCAACAGACAACCCAGACAGACCCTAGTAGCAGCCACCAGGGCCCCAAAACAGCACACCCAGCACACCCGCATAACATCGGCAAGTTATGCCATTGGCAGTGCTCTAATTCCTTCTCCTGACCTCATTCGTCAACGTGGACGCATTACGGACAGCGGCGCTATTCTTGTGAGCCGCCCGGTTCCTTTCAAACTTGTCAAGGAGGCCTGGTTCTGCGTGCCATCGAACAACGATTACAGAACATTTTCTCACATCGAGAAAATCATGGATGAAAAGTTGGAAGACAAACTTGTCCTGGGTTATCATCCTTCACCGATTCTTCATGAGTTCAAAAGCCAGCGAGCACCTGCACGTGTCACGAACCTCCTGTGCAACATGCCAGAGGGACCTCACAACGCAGGCAAGGAGCGCACTTGAGCAATCTGGCAGCAGCCATTTCGTATAATGAACAATGAAGAAGACACGCGTCGTCACCACTACATGAAGGAGGGCATCATCTTCTGCGTCAAGAACACCCGTCCTGATGATCACGGCGTGGGAGGGGACAGTGATGGGATGCGAATGCGAATCTGCCCGGCGTGCTACACAACGGTTCCTGCGTGTCTGTCAAGGTGCACGTCGTGCTGGTTGCAATTCATTTCCTGTGGCAAGTACCAGAGGAATGTGCAACAACGGGAGTCTCTTTGGAGGTCCCGAGCACAAGCATTGCGCAGACAATTGAGGCAGCCACGGCAGCAGTCCCATCTCTCGATGTGGATGGCGTGGGTGATGAACAACTGGACACAGTTACTCGCGCTGAACCGGAGATGGAAGTGGATGGTCCGCAATCTGACGCCGAACCGGAACCTGATGAGGAGATGATTCAGGATTTGGAGGACCACGAAGTACTCCAAATCGCCAGTGAACGACGCCCTCTTCTCTTGCCTTAAGACGGACCATGGTTACGGATCCGGATCTTATGCTGGCCCAAGCTTCTATGCAGCCCGTGTACTACCCCGAGATGACCCAAGGTATGTGTGTCGACGCAAAGAGACCAGCTTATGCTTACATGGCCTACTTTCTCGCCCACACGATCCGCAAGACATGACCTACTGGACCTGCGACTTCCTCATGGGTAACAATGCCGTATTTCCAAATGCAGGAGAAGTTTGCACACAATGGCCTGGAACACTATGCCAGGTCGACCTGAAACCAACATCAACCGCCAAGGGCAAAGCGGACAAAGAAGATCCCGAGGGATTCTATTTGCTACGAAAGCTCAGAGCCGAGCCAATCAGATCCTGTCTTCTCTAACACGTGGTGCCATGCAAATGGGCTACTCGCGGGAGACTTTCGATCCAACCACTTACTTCAAACGGAATCAGTCGCCAACGGAGATTCCAAAGGTGACAGGATATGGCAGATGTTTTCTGATCCGACCGCCGCCTACCGGACCGACTGAGTTCTTGCACATCGACCCCGTCGGCATCATGTTGACGCGAGGCTTCAAGGATACCTCCGCCGACACCATCGCGTTGCTCATCGATCGCAACATCCAATTTCCGGCGCGGTACTCGGACAAGGTGACAAAGAACAAGCTGAGCAGGGAGACCAATCCTCAAGCCCATCGCAAGCGTCCGGCCCTGCAGCATCTCCATCCTTCCGCGTGGCCGAGGGACAGACCTCGATCATGGATCAAGGGATCACCCAGAGGAACGAGAACGCTTCACGCGTCCGGCCGAACCTAAGAGTTCATCTTCAGGCAAGGGCAACACACGGTAAGTGCAGTGGAATGCCAATACGTACCTCGACAAGGGCAAAGGCAAGCCTAGACCAAGAGCACCGAAGAACGTGAGCGTGATCGAGAACACCTCCGTCGGTGGGAACGTGACCATCGCTGAGGAAGTGTCCAGGTGCGGCTATCATAATATGAACATGCTCAGCGTGTGCAGTTACACTGGCTATCACGCAGTGATCTTTATCATTCACGGCCATTTTCTTTGGTGGCTGTCTGATCCTGTCAAGTCAGGGGATCGTCACTGACGTAGAGAAGTGTCACGACATTTCTACTTTGGAAGTCACGGCTCCAATCCTCAACAATTTCGCAAAGTTGCGGCGGATGAGTCACTTTTCTTTTCTGTCCTATCGCGACTCTCTGCCTATGTGAGCAGTGCCGGAGGCACAGCTCATGTGGGGTGCGAACGGACCTCGATGCCTTGTCCAATTCGCATGTGTCGCAATAAGAGCTATGAGCACGATGTCATGGTCAGCCATGTACATAGTGCAAGGACCAGGAACCACTTCGTGGTCCGTACCATTCTTTCTTGCGGGACCGCTTGTCGGCTTGTCGGGCCGCACAATACCCACTTTCAGTGCTCCGCCTAAAACGCAACTTTGTGGCTCAAGAAACTGCCCAATAGCTAAAAACTATGCTAACGACGTAGAGGACCTGAGCCATGCCCCTCTGCACAGACCACTCGCTGAGTGCTTGCGAGCAAAACATCTGTTGTGAGCGTGCCTGCAAGGGAACCGAGTGTGCAAGGGCTACATCGTTGTCGAGTATCATTACCGATATCTACGAGGCAAACCACATCTACAACGTATCGCTCGGTGAAGTGAGCTTTTATACCGTATCTTCGGTACCAAACCCTCACGCACTTTCAACTCAAAAATCAGAAGGGTTTCTGATTTGCTGCAGCCTTCGGGTATAAGATGAGTTGTCAGAGTTATGTTGGGGTCATGTTGACTTTGCTGTTCAAGCGCAACACGCATTTTTTGCAAGATAGACCAAAATACTGATCCACCGAATCATGACGACCTGCGCAGGGATCTTCGCGCGAGAGGGGTTGATGTGACAATTGCTCGTGTTGAAATCCATGACAGTGCTTTTCTACTGAATTCGACACCCCTCGCAACACGAAGCATGTCCAATGTTTGCACCCCGTTGTCGCATGTACCTACACCCTGCAGCCTGCAGCTACGACTCAAATTGCATGATTAGGTCAGACGACCAAAAGCCACAACTCCATCTGGCGGCTAGTGTCGACAAGAACCTACGGTTGTCAACTGCATGTAGCCCCGCAAGCAGAAGCCAAAGACAAGCCGGCAATGCAAACTTCAGATCAAGCCAGCAGCTAAAGAATTCTTGAGTGTTCAAGCTTGTCCAGGCGAGATAGCCCGCCCATAGTAAGAAGGAAGCCAGAGAATGCGGGCTCGGTTGTGAATCCTCCTGAGACAGAATCCTCGTCTCCCTCAGTGCTTCCGTGACAAGCCCAACCCACGAGGCATCGGAACACGGGGAACAGGCCCCAGCCGCTCGGCAGGCTGGCTACTGCTGTCGAATTTCGGCGTTAAAGTCTTGGAGTTGTGGGCTGCTCTGAGTTTGGGGGGGGGGGGGGGGNGGGGGGGGGGGGGGAATAGCTCAAGGTCTGAGGTCCTGTGATTGGCAAGGTTCTAGCACACATGATCTGCTTCGGGTGCACGGTTTGATATTTGGGGACCTGAAGCTTGCAGGGTGCAGGCACTGAAAAGACGGGGGTCAGATCGTAGGCCCTGAGCCACACAAACTGTGGTATTCAGTGGTTCTGTTCCAGGAGGTTGGGAAGTCGAGAGGGCCTAGAGTTTAGAGTTACGGATGGAATGCGTTCTCCACTGAATCCGTTGCGACCAACCTTCATCCATCAGGCTGATCTTGGGGTTCTGGTCTTGATAGTTGCTGGTACCTACACTGGAAACCCTGGAACCACAGGACCTTGAACCCAAGACTTCCAACCCCAAGGTCCCGCGATACAGCCAGCTTCTGGAGTCGCTATTTGGGATCCTATTTGGGATCTTCTGCTCTTGACTCTCTTGAGTCGCCCATGACTCCCATGACTTCAAAGTTTTGTCTAAAGCCGAAGAAGTCCTGGAAGCATCCGAAGTGCGACGAGTTTGGCCTTGGCAGGGCCCTGCCTTCCGAGCCCAGGTCTTTCTGCTCTTTGAAAAAGACGACTTCATTGGCTCTGAGAGCTGCGAGAGCAGAGCACTGGAGGACAGGATTCGATTGTTTTGCCTTGTCCTCTCTGGTGTTTTTGCCCTAGGCCGCAATCAACAAGTATATAATCACACCAGGCGGAGACATGTTCTCCATGCTTTTGCTCACAGACCTTGTGCTTCGATGTACTTGAATATGGTCCAGTGTGGTGTTTTGCACGGCTTTCCAGTCCTTGTTTGTCGTGGTTACGTCCTCGTTCGGGTGCTTTCAACCCTCGTTGCTGTGTTTATAGGGTCCTAAAGGATCCTAAAGGGAGGGTGGTTCAAGGGGGGAGGGTACAACGGATCCTTAGGGAGCACTAGAGAGAACTGGGGATTAGTAGGTTATCTACCCCCCCCCTTGGAACCCCCTCCCATAAGGATACTACAATGTGTTTACGCATCTTGATCCTGTTGCCGCACTTTTCAATTCAGGGGTCTTGGTTGACATAGGGTTTCGCAGCTGCTCCAGGGATTTCTGGGAAAACGACTACAACACCGAACCTGCACAACACCATGTATACAACGCATAATCGATCAAATCTTATGTGTTTTGGATTTGTGTGTGTGAACGCCTGGACATGGCGACTGTAAGGCATAGCAATTTCTGCAGCTTTCATGTCAGTGCAAGGGGACGGGAGTGCGGAAGGGCTCTGTCCAACGAAGCTCCCCTCCGCACTCCAGGCAAACGTACCTGCATGCATCCGCCCTGGGTCCCAGCGAGGGCAGCTGGGGGATGCACTTTGCTCCTTTCATTTCATTTGGTGTGCTATTCCTTGAGTTTGGCACACCGGGGCAGAACCCTACCCCAACGCATCATCAGCTTTGGCATGCCATTCCTGGTGTCTGGCATGCTTACGCACCAAAATCAATCGTCATCTCATGTCCTGCTCTTCTGTTCTTCCATCGCTTGTCCCGTCTGTCGCTCGTCGCAGTTACTCGTGCCAAGTCAAAGTGTGTATTGTTCTGGAATTCCCGATATGGGGCCAGATCACAGTGGGCAGAAGCCCAAGCCCGCGATCGCGGGTGATGCTTAGCGCCAACGTTGCCAGTCTGAAAGTCATCATCCATCGGGATCATTGCAGTAGGATGACATGTGCCCAAAGTGGGCTTCACAGTGATCGCCAACATTGTTAGTTTCACAGTTATCGCCAACATTGTTAACGCAGGGAGTGCCGTGATTTTCGGACGGTTGGGATGAGGGCCAAGGCAGCGCAACGCATGCTGGTTTCAGGCAGAACGTTGTGTTTCTGATCGTTGCCTCGTGTTGTTTGTTGTCTCAGTAATGTAATGTTGTAAGATCTCTTCCTCTGTCGCGAGCATTTGTGAGGGCAGCTGGGGGATGCACTGTACTCCTTTTGTATGTGTCATGTGAACGTGCTCAACCAGAAGGCTTTTTGATCCAAGGAAAACTGCGTGCTCTGCCCTTTCGGGGGTTATGAGCCCAACGCTGGCTTAGAGCCGTAAGACGTTGGTGAGTGCGTCCAGTGCCGCATGGAAGGCGGTGGAGGGACGCCTGTGGAAGCGGCGGCGGGTGTACACAGTGCGGGGTTTGAAGATAGGTGAGAAAGGTGAGATACTATCTAGGTTATAATCCGTTTATAAGTGACTTAGGCATGGTCTAACTCGTTTCTATCTCTATCTCAAGATGCTATC
>BGNK01008083.1:0-13416 GCA_003297005.1 Symbiodinium sp. clade A Y106 | reverse complement strand
ACAGCTTGAAACCCTATGTCGGAAAATTGAACTGCACAATTGAGAAAATTGGTTTTGGCCTTCAAACCCCACTGATCCAGCCCCCAAGGATCCAACCCTCAAAACGAGGGTGTCGAACATAGATCGACTGCAGGACCAACAGCTCACATCGCTTGCAAAGTTAGCTTTCGCAGCAGGGCAGCCAGGCGAGACTCCGACCGACACCAAGCTTAAAAGCTTGGTCCAAGTCGGGACGGTCGAAGTTCCCGTCCATGTGGTGGCTGCCCTTGGCGTCTTCGAAGCCCAAACACTTCTGATATCCCAGGTGAAGGCCTTGGTCGAGCGACGCGATGATGAGAGTAAAATCGAGCTCGCCCCTGCCGAAAGGACCTCTAGGATTAGGGAGCAGGCGAAAAGGCTAGTCGGCGTGCCATTGGAGGGAGCCACTGAGGGCGCCCACAGCTCCTATGACATCGTCATGAAGGTACTTGAGGAAAACACACTTACTTACCTCCCTCCGAGCAAGTTTCCATCCAGGCATTCGGAGCTGCGGCAGGACAAGCCGCAGAAGACGCTGACCATCTCTGCTGGGTCCGTGACTGTCAAGGACCGAAAGCTTGATCTTGAATGCGAGACTCAGGCCCCTCTGGACCTGCGTTGGGCCTTCACTCGAAGGTCCTTGGCGTGTGATCTTGTGGGTTTGGCGACATATGATAAACAACAGGAGTGGCACTCGCATTTGATGAGGCATTTGTCATCCGACGACCCGCCACCGGGGTACTCCAAAATTACTGTGAGGCAAATTCTTTCAAGCAGACCAAACCCTCTTGGCTACGGATGAGCGAGCTCACCCAAGACGGCGTCCGACGGAAGTCAGACGGAACCCTGCCTCTCGACTTGCTGTTCGTTCGTGTCATGAGTGACCCTCAGGTCATGTTCCACCTCTTGCGTCAGCCCCTTTCCCACAAGCGTGGGAACGACGATGAAGGCAAAGGCACCTGGGATGCTGGGGCCAAGCGTTTGAGGTTTAAAGGTAAAGGGGAAAAGGGTGGAGGCAAAGGAAAGAAGGGAAAAGCCAGGTTTGCGCCGCGCAACATGCCAGCAGAACTTCAAGGAATGAACAGCGCCACACGTTCCGGGCAGCCCATATGCTGGAACTACAACATGAAATGTGGCTGCACTGCTGCCCAACCAGGCAAGAAGTGCCCGCGCGGGGTGCACATGTGCATGAAGCCCGGTTGTGGTAAGACTCACTCCCTTCAGGAACACTTGACGGGCGAGTGACACATTGAGCCGCCGAGCCCGCTCAGTGCCTTTCTTGACAAAGCAAAAGCTCGCTTCGCGGGGCGCTCGGTTACCGACATGTTTTGCCTAGAGGTTTTTGCCGGCTCGGCCAGGCTCACTGCCTCGCTTCGTCGATCAGGTTTCACAGATTCGGTTGGTTTAGATAGCAAGTTGAGGGCCAAACTGCCGGCCCCTGTGTTGTGCATCGACTTGATGTACGACAAAAGCCGCCAAATCGTCGACTCGTTGCTTGATTCACCCAACTTGTGCTACATTCATTTTCGGCCCCCTGTTACGCCAGGCCGTTCCTTACAGCATCCGGATGGCCTGCCCGACCTTGAGGCCCGTGACTCTGCGTTGTACAGCCGTGTTTCCCGGGTAAACCGACTATGGAAGCTTACGGGAGAAATCCTCACCCGTGCATTTCAGGCGGGAATCCTTTTCAGTTGCGAAAACCCGGGCCCCGCATGCCATTGACCTGCCTCTGTTGCGTACAACATTTGACCATTGTGCTTATGGAGGCAGCCGACCCAAGACTTCACTACTTTTGCATTGCGTGCCATTGCTGTCCAGCCTGGACAAACGATGTGATGGACACCACCAACATGCCTCATGGTCTCCTGTTGTGGGGACCCTTAACCGACTCGATGATCTTTCCTAGCCTAATCAACTTTGCCGTGACTGGGCCAATCTTCTTGTGCAGCAACTTGTTGCGCTTGGTGCTCATGCTCCACCTGCCGAGCTCTCACAGCTGACTCCGACGACCTCAGTGCAGCCCGTGCCGCCACTAACGCCCAGATCGGACGCCGTCGGCCACCACTGGTCCCCGAATTTCGCACCTTTGTGAGGCTCACAGGGCCCCCATCTGATTTTCCGCCTGCTGTGCTTAAAGCCGAGTGGCCCATTCCTCCAAGGCTCGTTGCTGCCCCTGCCGTCACCCACCTCCCGCCGGGTTCTAAGGTTCTAGGCCCCTCCTTAAGTACTAGGGGTGAGGATAAGGAAGTGCCTAGCAACTGTGCAGTGCCAAGTGTTTCTCAGGAAGTGCCTAGCAACTGTGCAGTGCCGAGTGTTTCTCCTAGCAGCCGTGCAGTGCCGAGTGTTTTGCCTAGTAGCCGTGCAGTGCCGAGTGCAGAGCCGAGTGTTTCTCCTAGCAGCCGTGCAGTGCCGAGTGTTTTGCCTGGCAGCCGTGCAGTGCCGAGTGTTCCCGACTATGCAGTGCCGAGTGTTCCTCCTAGCAGCCGTGCAGTGCCAAGAGTTTTGCCTGGCAGCCGTGCAGTGCCGAGTGTTTCCACTAGCAGCCGTGCAGTGCCGAGTGTTTCTCGCAGCCTCACGTCTGCAGTGCCGAGTGAAGCACCTTCTGATCCTCGCAGCCCTGGCGTGTTGAGTGAAGCACTTCACATTTCTTGCAGCCCTGGATTGCCGCGTTGTTATTGCAGCTCCAAAGTGCCATATCTCACTGACAGCTCGGTTCAAGTTGAAGTGGAGAAACTTGCTATGCAACTTGCCAGCCAGCCTTCCGCAATCGACAGATCTGACATGGAACTTTTGTGCCGGGCTCTCCCTCTTGAGGAGCCTCACCAAGGTCAGGATGACTGTGATGGTGCTTTCAGGGCTGGCATGTATATCAAAGGCGGCATTGTTGGACTCCACAAATCTTGCAGAACTCACCCTTGGGCAAATAAAGCGATTGCTCGTTACGTTCTTGAATGGTTGGTTTCTCTTCGCACTTTACTTCTGCCGTAGTTCTCGTGAGCACTAAGACCGACCCTCACAAAGATCAGGCCAACATCATCCCCGTCACCTGCTTCGAGAATGGAGGCCTGGGTCGAGCGTACTGGAGGAACCGCCTTTCGGGTTGTAGGTAATGAGCGTATCCCAGGCGTAGTACTTAACTTCAATCGGAAGCCAATTACCATTGATGCAAAACATAACTACCACGCCACCGAGCCCTGGGTTGGTGACCGAATAGTCATTTCTGCCTACACGCTTCGGAACGCCTCTTCACTGCGACCGCAGGACACCAGTGTTTCTAGGGGTTTGGGGTTCTTAGGCGAAGGTCCAACGACCAGCGCATCCACTTCGACGGCCACAGTGCCCTAACGGTTTAGGTCCCCTGGGTAAGGAGCCAACACCCAGTGCATCCGTTACCCCGGCCCCCGAAGTAAGAACCATCACCATAGGCATTCCCTGGACCCCTGAAGAGTTCGTCGCTAAAGCTTGTAGTTCGGCCCATCCCGGGAACATAGTCTCAGGCGTCCCTACAGTCCTTCAGGAAGTGATCCAGAAAAATGCAGCCGAGAGCCCAGCTTCCCTCGGACAGTTCAGGACAGCCGCTCTTAGACATTGGGCCTCTCGGGCCCGTGAGCTTAGCCGTGAAGAGTCTGACTACAAGAGTGGGCTGCCGCCCCATTGTCGACAAGTCCTCTCTAANGGACAGCCGCTCTTAGACATTGGGCCTCTCGGGCCCGTGAGCTTAGCCGTGAAGAGTCTGACTACAAGAGTGGGCTGCCGCCCCATTGTCGACAAGTCCTCTCTAATAAGAAGATGTGTCTCTTCAAGGAGCTTCTCTCAGAGTGCGGTCATGGTGACACGACACTTGTCGATGAGGCTTCGCAGGGATTCCGACTGAGTGGTGCCATTCCAGATTCTCACATCTTCAAGGCAAAACGGACCACCNAGGAGCTTCTCTCAGAGTGCGGTCATGGTGACACGACACTTGTCGATGAGGCTTCGCAGGGATTCCGACTGAGTGGTGCCATTCCAGATTCTCACATCTTCAAGGCAAAACGGACCACCGCTTCAATGTCAACGACAGAGCTCAAGGCCACATCTGTCAAGATGAGGGAATACATTCTTGAAACCTGCCGAAGCTCGGGGGTTCCCGAGCTCGATGCCTCAACCTTCCGTGCTACGCAGGATGAGCGTGACCGCGGGTGGATCTGGGGACCTGTCGACCCCACCACCCTTCCAAGTAATGCCATCTTAACTCGAAGGTTTGGGATCTGGCAAACTTCAGGCGACCAGAGAAAATGCCGGCCTATAGATAACTACCGAGAGAGCCTTGTAAACTTGACGACTTCAGCCAATGAGACGATCACCATTCACAGCTCCGATACCATCGCTGCTGGGATTGCATTCGCAATGAAGGCCAACCGAGACGCAGGGCATCCTCAGGCGCTTCGCATGAAAGCCTGGGACCTCAGGAAAGCATACAAACAGCTGCCATTACACGAATCATCTCTCGATGAAAGCTTCTTGTGTGTTTACGACCCAGGGTCTAGAACTGCAAAGATCTTTGGACAGTACGTCCTCCCCTTTGGAGCTCGTGCAAGCGTCCACGGGTTCTGCAGGATCTCGGCCGGTCTATGGCTCATTGGCGTTTCTGTGCTCAGGTTGCATTGGTACTCGTACTTTGACGACTTTCCAACAGTTGAGCCGGAACACACATGTCCCATAGCGCGGATGGGGATTGACTTCCTCTTTCAGCTGCTTGGTTGGGCGACATCAAGCGAGAAGGATAACCCGTTTTCAGGCATTTGCAAGGTTTTGGGTCTGGAGTATAATCTTGAGGAGACCAAGCTGGGAACCTTGATCATTAAAAATACCGCTATGGGCCCGACCACACGTGTGTCCGAGAGCCTTGAGACCAGGGGGGGNTGCAAGGTTTTGGGTCTGGAGTATAATCTTGAGGAGACCAAGCTGGGAACCTTGATCATTAAAAATACCGCTATGGGCCCGACCACACGTGTGTCCGAGAGCCTTGAGACCAGGGGGGGTGGGGCTGTGGTGGCCGCTTGTTGAGCCAAAACTTTAAAAAGGTTTCCTTGCCTGAGTTTTCAAAATGTAAGTTTTTCCGACAGACTTGAGTGCATTGCATCACACAGCCTTNGGGCTGTGGTGGCCGCTTGTTGAGCCAAAACTTTAAAAAGGTTTCCTTGCCTGAGTTTTCAAAATGTAAGTTTTTCCGACAGACTTGAGTGCATTGCATCACACAGCCTTCGTTGTCTTCAGTGAACGCATGGTTGACTGACGTGCTTGCAAGATTGTGCTCGAGAAAATTTTGGTGGATTGGGGCTAGGGGACCTGCGGCGCCATGGGTAGCGGGTCTGAGGCTGCTCCAACCATTCTCGGTCGGCATGTCTTTATCAGGAGGCTTCGGTTTGTTTTCTGCTTGATTTGAACTGCGCGGAATGCCGGCTGCTGGCAGAGAGTGGGAGGGGATCGCGGAGCTCGATCCCTTGCTGGCCGAGAGAATTGAGCGACATTTCTGCAAGCTGGGTGATTTTCTCTTGTCGATTGCGGATGAGGAAGATGCTTCTCAGCTGGTCAAGGGCTGCATGGGGGACGTCCGAAGTCCCACTGTATGTGAAGAACTGGCCAGGAGGCTCTGGCAGTTGGCACAGAGGCAGGCAGGAGCTGCAGATCGTGTGGTCCGCGGGGTCGTCAAAGCGGCGACTTGTGGGCCTTATAAACCGCTGGCTTCAAAGGAGGCACCGGAGGATGTCTACCTCAGGGCGGTGAATGCTAGTCACTGCTAGTCCTCAGTTGGGCTTGGCAGTTCTTGAGAGGGCTATCAAGGCGAAGAAGGCAACTGCTGGACGGGCTGAGCACGAGGAGGCGAAGCGGAAGAAATGGGCTCTCCTTCTCGCCGGGTACATCGAGGAAGCTGGGCTTCCAGCTGTGGAGCGTGTTCGTGCGATGGGCGATCCCAACGCCGTGTGGCTGCGAGCATTTGGTGCCCGCCGGGGCAATACCCTTAAGAACAGGTCCCGCAGCTGGGCGCCGGTCCGGGAATGGATGCTCGCAACTCATGGGCAGGCTTGGCCACGGGATGCTGGGGCCATCCTTCAATATCTCGAGGAAAGGCATCAGGGAGCACCTTTGGGAAAGACGGTTCCCAACTCGATCATGGCCAGCATTTTCTTGATGGAGCAGGTGGGCCAGGTCCCTTTGGAGTCACGTCTTTCAAAGGATTCGCTTCTTGATGGTGCCATTAAGTCGTGGTCGCAGCAGCTTGAGGGAGAGTCGGAGCCAGTGAAGCAGGCACCACTCTACACCGTTGCAATCCTGTTGTCTGCCGAGTTGACGCTTATGAGACTTTCAGCCCCTGCCGGTTTGAGGTTTGCTTGTTTCATCTTGCTCATCATGATTTGGGGCTGCCTCCGCTGTGACGACTTGCAAGGAATCAGCCCGGAGTCTATCACACTGTCTCAACTGGGCCTCAAATTCACATTATCAAGGACAAAAACTTCAGGCCCAGGCAAGCGTGTCGGGCAGCTGCAAGGTTTCATCTTACGGTCCATCAGTCTGTCAGGATATGATTGGCTTGCGGCGGGAGTCAACCTGTTGCAAACTGATGACTTCAAGATTCCCAGGGATTTCTTGTTCTTGAGATTTACGGATGGTTGGGAAGTGCTGTCTAGGGAGTTCATGGATGGAGAAGGGGTCGCCTGTCACATCAGGCGCGTACTTGCGGAGCTGCGAGCACCCCGTCTCCAGGAGGGCACCTATGTGGGGGCTTTCCAAGACAGTGCGTCTGGTGCCTGAAGCATTGCTTGGATTCTGGAGCGGGCATTCTGCCCGACACTTCCTTCCGTCGGTCGCGGCGGCTACTGGGGTTGATTCGGATAAGAGGGATTTTCTTGGTAGATGGGCTGTTGCTAGGTCTGCCGGGCAAGCCTATGTGTTGACCGCGCGCCAGGTCATCCATGCCATCCAGGCGCAAGTGTGTGCGGCTCTACTCGAGGGCCGTCCGGTGCCAGGATATGTGGAGGAGGAGTTGTTGGTCCAGGCTCAGGCGTGGGCCACCGCCCATGGGCATGCAGGCACCCCTGTGGCCACACTTGATGCATCCTTGGTCTGGAGTTCCGAGGATCACTGGAGCTTGCATGGGAAGTACCCAGCCATCAAGGTTGATCCGGCACACCTGGCCCGGGCGACGGCGCCGGGCAATTGTTTACTCAGGCCCGCTGAGGAGGAGCCACAGGCTCCCTACTTCGTGACCGTGGGGCGCTCTGGGTTCCGGAGGTTGCACTTGACTCACGCGTGTGCAGTAAGGCAGGAGAGATGTGTCGAGACGATTCCTCTGTTTTCTGTGAGTGAAGACTCGGCAGATGCCATTTGCAAGCTGTGTGCACCTAAGATGAAGCAGAGCGAAGCGAGTAGTGATTCTGCGAGTTCTGATGCCGAAGGTGCGTCAGAGCCGGCGCAGTCAGTCGCTTGATCTTGGCAGCGACCTCAGAAAAACGGGTGCATCCAGCTTCTGATTTCAGGCACTTGGGACAGTGATGCTTGTGTTATGTGGAGTGATGTCAAGAGCCGTCAGTGCGAACGTTTTGTCAGTTGGAGTTCTGCAGTTTCTTTTGATCCCAAGAACAGTGGGAGAGACCAGGGGAAAGGCAGTCGTTACATGTTTCTGTGACACGACTAGAGAGGCCAGGACAGGGCACTTTCTGAAAGCTTAGCTGTTGTTGTGCTGCCATGAACTTGCCGGCGGGAGTGACGGAAGCCGATGCCTCGAAGCACTTGTCTACCAGGGTCGATGCGAATTTAGCACAGGTGCTGCAGGAAGCCGGAGTGCCAGTGGCTCTGCAGTATAATTTGACGGTGCAGTTCCAAACTGTACGGCGTTTCAGTGCTTATGAGGACGACCGGGCAGGGTTGAGACGGGCTTTGAAGGCTGATTTCTCCTTGGAGCCCGATGATTTGGCCAAGCGGGCGGCAATCGCCTCGGTCATCAGCGCCTGGGAGGCGGCAGGTCAGTTGAACTTGAAGGAGACGGAGCTTAAGGCCGAGGCGCGGATCCTCGGTGTGGCCAAGCCGTTGACTCAGACTGATCGGGCCGCCATGCGACTTGCGTTCGAGACCTCGCACGGGAAACTTGAGGAACAGTTTGAGCCTAGCGAAGATTACCTTGCGGCAAAGATGGATGAGATTGAGACTCATGAGCCGGTGGCCTCTCCTCTCTCCGAGGTCACATCTCGTAAGACTGCCAAGACGCAGGGCCTGCAAACTTCTTTGGATGCAGGCGGGCAGCCGGGTTGTGAAATCTCGGCAGAAGGGCACTTTGCCCCAGGGAACCGAGGAGTTGCGCACGGTGTTGCGTGTTGAGGCGAACCTGTGGTGCATGCTTGCTGCCAAGTATCGCAATAAAGAATTCTTGCGAGGAATGGAACCGGGATGCTGGGCCGACTACGTCGGCTTCCTGTTGGGAGAGAAGTGTTACTTGGGTGCCAACTCCCTCGGGCAAGGGGCAGCCATCCGAGCATGTCTCCTTGCGACCACCTTGGAGTGTGATGATCACTTTTGAGCATGAGCTGCGAAAGGAGGCAATCAAGCGTGCTGTGTTGGGCAATCGCCCACTGGCAGAGACCATCATTGAAGTTACTAAGGATGCGCAGCTNGAGCTGCGAAAGGAGGCAATCAAGCGTGCTGTGTTGGGCAATCGCCCACTGGCAGAGACCATCATTGAAGTTACTAAGGATGCGCAGCTCAAGGAGCAGTTCTTTACATCGCCGATTGCATTGCAGCCTCGCCTCCAAGGGGGCGACCACAAGCGGACGTGGAACGACCGCTGGAGCGACATGCCGGACACTTGGGTTGACCGCAACACGTGGCAGCGAACATCTTGGAAGGGAAAGAAAGGTGACAAGGGACGCAAGGGCAACTTCAAGGGCAAGGATGGCAAAGGCTGGCGCAACGAGCAGAAAGGGGGCAAGGGCTCCGACAATCAGCTCATCAGCCGGACAGCTGATGGGCGGGAGATCTGTTTTCCTTACAATGCTCAGGGCTGTGATGGCTCTTGCGGGCGTGTGCACATCTGTCGTGTGCGAGGATGTGGCCAGGCACATGCTATGTGGCAGCACTACCAGGCCTTGTCCGCCAAGGCTGCATCCGCCAAGACTTCTGGCAACTGACCTTCGGCGCTCCGCGTGCTTTATCTTTTTGCGGGCNATGAAGGAATTCGACTATGTGCGGGATCCTCTCCAGGATCTTGCCTCACAGGGGCTCTGGGATTCAATCTTGAAGGACTGCAATGCCGGGGCCTTTGACGTGGCGGTGTTGAGCCCGCCCTGCAATACTTTTTCGCGAGCTAGGTGGAATTTCTGTGGGCGTTTTGGGCCTAGGCCTTTGCGGAGTTCTCACTTCCCTAAAGGGTTTCCGTGGNGACGTGGCGGTGTTGAGCCCGCCCTGCAATACTTTTTCGCGAGCTAGGTGGAATTTCTGTGGGCGTTTTGGGCCTAGGCCTTTGCGGAGTTCTCACTTCCCTAAAGGGTTTCCGTGGCTCCGCGATCATGATCGTGAGTTAGCTAATCTTGGGAACTATTTTTTCGAGCAATCATTACAGGTGGCTGCGGCAGTGTGTGCACAGGGCGGTTTCTTCATCCTTGAGCATCCGGAGCAGCTGGGCCGAGTTGCCACGGGCGACATTCCCGGTTCCGTTTGGGACTGGCCCGAGGTGCGAGACTTCGTGCATTCCTCTGGAGCAGCTCTGCATCAGTGTCTCTTCGGCGCGGAGACTTCCAAACCAACACGTTTTGCGAGTAATTTGCCAGCAGCGCAGGTTTTCGGGGTGAACTGGCACTCACTGCAAGAGGACGGCACATATGCCGGGCCGTTGGGTCAGTGTCCTCATTCGCATGATTCACGCTTGATCGGTTTTTCGGAGGGCTGGCGTTCGTCCAAGGCCGCTGCCTATCCGCCGGAACTTTGCAAGTACTTGGCTTTCTTAATTTTCAGTGCGACGTCAGGTTTGCAGGCAACTGTGGCAGCACATGCTGATCAGCCCCTTGGACATTCCCCATCCGGCAGAGGCTCTTGCACTGACCATTGAGGGTTCTCCCACTGCTGCCCAGGTCCTCATTCTCTTCGACTTGCTGCCAAAGACACGTCCTCATGCTAAAGCCGGCCTGCTGCCGGGAGCTGCGTTCTTCGCCGGTGCCGTGCGGGGTCCTGATGGCATGCAGCCACGACCTACAACCCGTCAGTTTCCGCTTGCGGTTCAGAAGATTTGCCAGTTCATTCAGGCAGCCGACAGTGAGCGTCCCTTTGCTTCTTTCGTAATCTTGCGGAATGTGCACAGTGCAGTGCATCAGGACCACAATATCTCAGCTGCGCCAAACCTCCTTGTTCCCATCACTTCTTTCGGGGGCGGTGGAGTTTGGATCCAGGACGCAGCTGGCCAGGACTTTCGCTGGCATCAGGGCTCTTTGGTTGCAGGGCGCCCGCACTCCTTCGCCGACGGGCCAATTTACTTGCCAGCGCGTGACCGTTTGCGTGAGACGCTTCCTTGGTCAGGTGACCGCGCCATCGTTGCTGCGTACACTCCTGCCGGCCTTGACGCCTTGTCGGCCGCTGATGTGCAATTTCTTGAGTCCTTGGGTTTCTGTTGGCAGCCTGCTCCGCCTCCGTTGGGGGGGGGGCCCGGGCTCCCCAGCCTGCCTGAACCCGAACCCAGCTTGGGGTCTAGTTCCTCCCCTAAGGGTTGCACTAGGGCTAAGGAAGATAGGGCGTCAGGCAATCCCACCGAACCCAGTTTGGGGTCTAGTTCCTCATCTAAGGATGGCACTAGGGCTAAGGAAGATAGGGCGTCAGGCAATCCCGCCGAACCCAGTTTGGGGTCTGCTAAGGAAGATAGGGGGTCAGGCAATCCAGTTGTCGAGAGCTTTGATCCAGGGTCCAGCCGTGCTTTTGGTCAGCCGATGATCTGTCGTTATGAGATGNGCAAGAAAGAGTTCACAGATGGCTTCGGATTGTGCTCTCCGGGTCGATGGCCCCCGGAGGCTCGGGAGATGCTCGCTTCACAGGATGAGGTGGGGCACGCCAAGGCAATTCGTGAAATCTTGAAAGACTTCGTTTGCGATGAGATCAAGGACCTGAGGGCAACCGCCTTCAGGTTGGCTACAGGCAAGCTGGAGCAATCGCCGTTCAGTGGGCCAGCCTTGGGGCGTGTTCGGAGGAGAATCGCAGTCGTGCTGGGCGATCCTCCGGATGCTTTAGAGGTGCCTGAGGGACAGCCGTTCTTCTTGCACTTGTTGGCAAGGTCCTTGAAGACTTTGGGGGATCCTGACTTTGGCATCTTGGTCAACGGCGAGGAATGCTTTGCCAAGGGCGTTCCGGTGGGCTACGACGCTCCTTTGCCTCGTGTCCCTCAGGTCTTCAGGGCGAGGGAGAAGTTTCGGAAGCTGGACGAAACAGAGTTTGAGCCTCAGATGGAGAACTATTCTTCTGCCGAGATGTCTTGCGATCAGCTCGAGGCGCACTTCAGGGAGGATGAGTCTAAAGGGATGATGGTGGCGAGCACGGAAGGCGGGATCCGTCAGGAGTTCGGGGCTAACTTAGGGCTAACAGGCTGCTCATCGCTGCGATGGGTGCGCTACAGAAGCCCAGCGGAGAAATCCGGCCGCTCTTTGATGGGACCCATGGGATTCGGCTCAACAACACCATTGTCATCGAAGACCGTCTTGAAGTTCCGGGCCCGCCGGAGGTCGTGGAGATGGTTGCTCGGGCGAGGGAAACTCGCGAGGCACCTTTCGNTTCGCCATTTCGGCCGACATCTCGCAGGCTCATCGTCGTGTGAAGATTCGCAGGGGGGACTGGCCACTTTTGGCATGTAGGAGTTCAAGTTCATCGAAAGTCGTGTGGATGAATAAGGTGGGGACGTTTGGCGTCTCGTCTGCGGCAATATGGTGGACCCGCTTGTTTGGGGCCGTCGGCAGATGGGTCCTTCGTGTTTTGGGGCCATTGTGGAATCTCCAGGTTGTGTACGTGGACGATCTGCATATCATCCTGGTGGGCAAGGACAAGTTCCTGGTGCTGTGGATGGCATTGGCTGCATACGAGCTTGTGGGAACCCCTTTCGCGTATCATAAGTTCAGGGGTGGCTTAGAGGTTGAGTTTGTGGGTTACTGCTTATCCTACAAGCACTCTTGTGCTGGGATTTCGCCAAAGCGGACTTCTTGGGTGATCAGCTGGATAGACGAAGTTAAGGGCAACAACTGGTTTGTGCAAGGGAGGAGGTTGCATGAGTTCTTGGGGCGTTTGAACTTTGTCGCGCGGGTCCTCACGTGGATCAGGCCGTTCTTGTCACCAATCTTTGCATTCAACGCTGTCTTGAAAAAGGGAACGGTGGCCAGGTTGCCGGAGATGGTCCACTTGTCTCTTCTCTTCATCCGTGAGCAGCTTGAGNGGATCAGGCCGTTCTTGTCACCAATCTTTGCATTCAACGCTGTCTTGAAAAAGGGAACGGTGGCCAGGTTGCCGGAGATGGTCCACTTGTCTCTTCTCTTCATCCGTGAGCAGCTTGAGATGTCCCAGGGCATGCAGAGTGTGTTGCAGGAGTGGAAGGCCCCGCGTGAAGCCTTTCGCGCCGATGCCAAATGCGAGCGAGGGCGTGTTGTTCTAGGGGGTTGGTTGCAGCTAGGTTCGGATTGTGATCCTTCTAGTGCATCTTGGTTTTTCTCTGGAGATCTTGCCTGTTGACATGCGTTTTCTGTTTGACCAGGGCGGTGAGTCCTCTTGGGCCCCGACAAGTGCAGAATTGCTTTCATCTATGGCCGCATTGCAGGCTTTTGGTTTCTTGGAGTTGCCCGTGCCGGGCGTGGTGGATTGCTTGAGAGTTTGCGTTGTCGGAGGCACGGACAACAGCGCAACAGATGCATTGTCTAAGAAGAATACGACGACGAAGTGGCCGCTTCTTGGCGTGCACATGGCATGCTCCGCCGCCTTGCACAAGGTGAATAAGAGATTAAATTTGCAGTGGCGTCCAAGGGATGAGAATAGTTTGGCTGATGCATTGACGAATGGTGACTTCAGTGCTTTTTCGCTACGGCATCGGGTGCGATTGACAGTGGAGGAGCTGCCACTGGACATGCTTCATCGCTTGGCAGCCGCCAGGGATGAGTTTGTGTCCTTGAGATCTACCTTGACTCGACTTGCAGAAGCTGAGGGCCCGGAGAGGGGCATGAGCAAGAAACAGAAGCGTGAATCGAGCACACCTTGGTGATGAGGCAATACCGCGGCTCTTCCTGCGGGGGGGGTCTCTGAGATCCGCGGCATAGCCTGCATCTCTCACGAGTGGCAGGTGCCGACGAGGATACGACAAGATTTCCACCATCCGTGAAAAGACTGCCGTCGCTGTGAACATGTTCTTGA
>BGNK01008082.1:708-13419 GCA_003297005.1 Symbiodinium sp. clade A Y106 | reverse complement strand
GTTTTGCCTTCGCCGGCTTGACTCAAAAGGGCCCTCTGCGGTAGAGGGACACGTCTCAACAAGGCTGCTTTGCAGATGCACACACTCTATACACGCACCTATCTAGCACTTTATCACATGTGACTTCTGGGCATCGGGCTCGGCAAAGAAGGGCGTGACTTGTGACGGGCATCGGGCTCGGCAAGTCGGACTCGGCGAAGAAGGGCTGACTTCTGGGCGTCGGGCTCGCGAAACACGGGCGTGACTTGTGACTTCTGGGTGTCGGGCTCGGGAAACACGGGCGTGACTTGTGACTTTTGGGCGACAAAGAAGGGCGTGACCTCTGGGCTGCGGCGTAAAAGCTCTTCAAGCTCCACCAGCCTCCGAAACCCACCAAAAAAGGCACGCCTCAATTCCAGGCAAGTCGAGCCCCGCACACTCTTTACATGTGCTCTTGTTCTTGATTTCTTGCAACTTCTTGCGCCGGTCCTCCACGCTGATGCTCGGGCGTGGACGGTAGAAGTGAGCCGATTTCGCTGGCTTTCCTTTTCCCTTGGCCTTTGACCTGGCCACAAACGCCATGGTCTCGGCGCGTTAGTTTCCGAGGGGCCTCTAGGGAACCCCAGGGCCTCTGGGCCTCTCACACAGCACAAAGCACAGAGCGGGCACGCTCCACAACTTTTACTCCGCTGTTCTTCAGCGGTCCGAGTCTTGAGCCAAAGCCGGCACGGCTTGAGGCTTCAGTACACAGCTCCCTGGACTTGAAACACTTCACAGCTGGTGAGCACTAACAGCGAACTTGGGCTTCAGCTCTCTAAACACTAGAACTGGCTCCTGATGCNGGACTTGAAACACTTCACAGCTGGTGAGCACTAACAGCGAACTTGGGCTTCAGCTCTCTAAACACTAGAACTGGCTCCTGATGCCTCTTAGGCATCCCGCTGTGGCTCTGGCGAAAGCAGAAGGCTTGAGTCACTTCACAAACACTCCAAGCGTCCACAAAGCTCACTCTGAGGTCCGGGCGGTACGACCGAAAGGCGGACCGACCGACCGACCAACCGACAGACAAAGAAGGTTTCGAAAACATGTAGAATGGTTTCGAACCGCGCTCTCACCATGCCGAAAGAAAACGTACTCACATGAAATGCAAAACAAGGCTGTGCAAAACTTTCCAAAGTAAGTCAAAGTGCTTCCACTGCTAACTGGGAACCTTGGGAGGTCACATAAATCACGCCTCACGCGCCAGGGAGTCCGCGCGGCCCGTAGGCCAGTCTCGTGCACCTAATTGGGACCTGGTTTCAGGTCCCCTTCGGCAGCTTTGCTGCCGGCATCGCAACAAAAGGTTGCGGCGCACATGGCACAGTGGCCACGTGAAGGGTTTATCACCGCTACGGAGCTGCCTACTCTACGTGGCCTACGCCTACGCGGAGTGGGGACCACATCCGTAGCTGGTGTGGGGCCCACTACCAGCACTCAGGGGGGGACAGCTTTCTGTGTTGGCGCTTGCTAACTGTCTTGAAACTGCCCCTCATAGACCTGAGAAGCTGGTGTGGAGGCCACTACCAGTGATCAAGCACCGGGTTCACCCGCTCGATGCCGCCTCACAAAGACACGAGCATTCCAGACATGCCGGTCTGTCATTGCATGGGCTTGCATCAAGAGTGGGCTGACAGTGCCAATGCCACAACAGTAGCACCAGCACTGGTCGGGAGAGAAAAGGCTCGGCACTGCCCCCTGCACAAGGCTAGCGTCAGGAGGCGCAGAAGTGCTGGAGCCTTCACGGAGAAGGAGCCGCTGCTCCCCCTGCGGTAGCACCGCTCCCAACGTGGCCGCATGTGGGAGCTCCACATGGAAGCGACCGCCAGTCCAGGTGCGCTGGCTCTCTCCCTGGCCTTCGAGATCAGTGACATGATCGTGTTGTTGGCTGTCATCGGCATGCGAAGGACCATGAGGTGAGTCCCCACCTGGCACGAGACATCCAGTCTCAGCAAACGGGGCTCCCCCGCAGGGACCGGTACAGCCGGGGTGGCCACAGACGGGGTGTTAGCCACTGCGCTGGGAGTGGCGGCACCATCTCCTTCCTTAGCAGGCTCCGCCGGGCTGGTGGGACTAAGGACGACGGGAGGCTTGCTTTCCTGGGCCAGGCCCTGGGCCTCTGCAGTGGGAGCAGCAGGAGGGCTGGTGCCTGCCGCTGGGGAAAAAGGCTGGGTGGCCTGAGGTGTGGAGGCCACTACCTCGGTGTTGGCTGAGCCACTGGAGGTGGCCTCCTCAGGGGCTCCTTCAAAGAGGGGCCGGTATCAAAGGTGGGGTTCCTTGGGTATTTCTGTACCCATAACGACCGTCTCTTGGCGTGTGCCCTGCTGGCCCCTTCACAGGGATCCCTGGTGGCCATGGTCGGGGTGAGCTGGCCCGGCTTATGAACCGCATAGCACTTAGTGCACAGCAGCACCGCACCCATGCAGTAAAAGGAGTGCGAGGGGTGGAGCCCAAAGTGGCCAATGTCAGGCAGGGGCCCGCGAGCGCAGGGTTGGGCCTCCAGTCTTTTAAAGATTTCGGGCGGATGGGTCTGCTGAATGAAAAGCGTGCAGACACCGCACTTAATGGAATGGTTGGTGGGGTTGGTGTGCGACCAGGCAAAGCAATGGCCATGGATGTGCTCGCTGGCCATAAGCAGTTCCAGCCGTTGCTTTTTGTTCAGACCCCCATCCGGGCCTGGCCGGTTTTGCTGCTGCGGGGGCCGGGGTGCAGTGGACTGCTGAGCCTTCGCCTTCCGCGGCAGGCTAGCTCGCGGAGCTTTTGGCGGGGCTTGAGGTCAAGGGGCGGGGCCTCCGCTCCAGCGAGCATGACCCAAGCACGTCCCGCTAAGAAGTGGGAAACTTCTTCCACTAGCTCGTCAATCAGCGCCACCTGGGCCGCGTGTTGGCGCCACGGGACCTCCGCTGCTGCTTCCTTGCAGGCCTGGTCGGCGAGATTGTTCAGCCGGACACGCCAATGGTGCGGATTCCCATATCGGTCCTGATACTCAGAAGCCGGCCGATGCGATGGGTGCCAAGTGATGCTGAGGCGGTGCCTTTCCTCCCACACCTCCTCCCAAATGTTGGCGTGAGCATTCCTGAAGAAAGCGCCCTGCGCCTGCAGAATTGCAGGCGTGCGGTCGGCAGTGACTGCCACATCCCCGGTTGTGTGCTTCAGGAGAAGCGCCAAGGCAAACGCCTCCCCTTGCACAACATGGCACCCAGCCGGCAACACCTGGGTGATGCGACCCACTTCGGTGAGGGCGCCGCCATGAAGGGCACAGGCAACAACAGCGGCCGCCACGACACGAGTACGGGGGTCTTTCGTGGTACCCGTGGCGTCGGTGCCAAAAACCCGGTTACTGGCATCAACAGTTGGAGACTGGCACCAAATCCCCGTCTTGCGGGGCGCCAAGCTGCCAGGGCTGAGGCTCGGCGCTGCTGTGTAAGCAACTGGGGGCAGCCCTCTGACCCACAGGGATTCTGCAGGCCATTGGGCGTGAAGTTTGTCCCAGTGGGGAGGAGGGGAAGGCCCGCGTCCACGCCACAACCGGCACTCGAGGAGGACGTGCTTCAGTCCAACCGCTTTCTTACACAAGGGGCACTGGCGTTTGGCTCCTTTGGTAGTGGTAAAGAAAGCGCCCTGCCACACCGCTCGAAGGCTAGTAAGGTGGTTGGGCTTCCTGGTGCGTCCGGAGGAGGCGCCTGGGCACGGTCCAGTCAATGCCCCCAGCGGCTCCCTCACCGGCGTCCTGTTGCGCAATCCTGTGATTGGCCGCATGTTGAAGCCTCCCGACTGATTGAGCACGCGCACGCTGTCTCCTTCCCGCCTCTCCTGCTGTGGGGAGCGCTCTGTGCCTATAGAGGCCCCAGGCTGCTTACCGCGGACGGGTTAGTTGCGCCACCGGCTTTTGCCAGAAAAGGGATTTTGGCGGGCTGCCCTTTGGCAGTCGCCCTCAGCAAAGTAGCGCTTTGGCCTGCGTGTAGCAAGGTGCTCAACCAAAAAGCTGTGGCGAGTGCAGATACGTGGGTCGACGACCTGTCTGTGGATTTCTGCGGAGCCAACCCCCAACAAGTTGCTGCGAAAGGCCTTCGTGTGGCTAGGGCCCTTTTTGGTGCCCTCGCTGAGGAGGGCCTTGAAGTTTCTTTCCAGAAAACCACCTGGATTGCTTCCAGTCCAGCAGTGGAAGCAGCCTTAAAGCAGCAGTCCCACGGGGACCCTGTTCAGGTGTCGTCTGTCGCCAAGGACCTGGGGGTCGCCAATGCTGCGGGGCGGGCCCGGCGTACGCACATCCAGGCCAAGCGCCTGAGAAAGGGGACCGCTCGTGGCCTTCAGCTGCACTCCCTGAAGGTCCACAAGACCGCGCATAGGGTGCGAGTCTCCAAAATGGGGTGCCTCTCGGCCGCCTTTTGGGGGCACCAAGGGTTGGGCCTCAGCCCCAAGCAGCTACGGATCCCCCGCACTCTTGCAGCCCAAGCAGGCAGGAGGCAGCAGCTTGGCAGCGTTGATGTTGTTTTCAGCCTGGGGGAAGGCAACTGCTGTGACCCGCTGCGCACGATTGTTTTGCAACACTGGCGTACCCTGCACAGACTCCTCTTTTCTAAGGAAGTCCCGGACAAGTACCTGCGCCTTTGGAAGCTTACCTGGGCTAAGCTTAAGACGGCCCCCAAAAGATGGGCCCTGGTCAAAGGTCCGATCGCCGCTACGATCGCGTATTTGCAGGACCACGCGGTGGACGCCAGCGATCCGATAGCATGGAGATTCCCTGTAGGATCCCTGAGCGGACCGGGGCTTTGGGACTTTAGCGGAGATGCTGTCTCCTTGCAGCCCGGCCTCTCCATGGCGTTCCGTATGGAAGAAGGTCTCAGCCGGCTGCTTCCCCTCTTTGCTGCCGGTGGTCG
Organism: Symbiodinium sp. clade A Y106; assembly: GCA_003297005.1. NCBI lineage: Eukaryota > Dinophyceae > Suessiales > Symbiodiniaceae > Symbiodinium > Symbiodinium sp. clade A. Next base: position 8,524 of record BGNK01008082.1, on the reverse strand, counting down.
TGCGGGCCAGACCCTTGAGGTGAGTAGGGCCTGAGTAGGGCTGAGCCCACTCCCAACAGCCCCGCCCAGCCAAAGCCAATAGGTGAGCTGGTTGTGTACAGCCGGACTGAACCAAAAACAGGTGGTGGTCTCCACACCTGGATGGCAGCCGAAAAGGCCAGCGCACAAGGCACCAGTGCCGCCCGTCTCAAAAGCAAAAGTGCCAGGGAGCAGGGTACCATGCAGTCTTCAGCTAGTGTTCCCCAGGTCTCTGCGCCCCAGGCCTCCTCTACGGTCTCGGTACAGGCTCCAGCTAGGCTCCTTAACTGTACCCCTGTGCAAACCGCCTTTAGTCCCTACTAGCTGCCCTGCCCCCGCGCCCAAGCCTAAGCCCAAGCCCAAAAAGGCCACAGTTCTTGCCTCTCAGCCGACACTCCTGCAATTCTTTGAGGCCCAAGCTAGCAAAGCAACCGCGACACCAAGCAGCCTCCCCTCGAGCAGGCCTTCCCCGCCCAAGCTTCCCTCTGCGCAGTACCCGCTTCCTAAGCCCCAGACACCCCGCGAGCAGGGTTCCAACAGCCATGGCGGAGGAAGGAAGCAGGTCGGCCCGCCTGAAAAGAAAGGGGAAAGGTGAGGAAGGCTTTGGCCCCGGAGTGGGCATGGGCCAAGCCAGAGCCCCTAGCCAGGGGAGGAGTAAAGGCAAAGCCAAAACTAAGGGTGGCGGCAAAGACAAGGGCCGCACACAAGGCCAAGGCAGCGGAAAGGGGTCTCCCCCCGCGCCTTCTGCGCGGTTCAGCTGGACCCTCTGCTTGAGGCCGCCTACCAGCTGTACCTACAGGGTCGCAGCCACAACCAGAGCCGCGTTAGCAGGAACGCCTGGCTCCGTAACAACCTCAGAAACAATAGTGAGGTGCGAACCCAGCTCCGTCAAAGGATGGAGGCAGCCCAGGGCGCACAACGTAGTGAGAGCTCGGTTCCTAGCCTACCCAGTGGCCCGGGTGAGTCGGCTTCGGCCACTCCCCGCCGGCAACCGCCCCCCGCCGCCCAAAGCCCCACCGAGGGACCAGCAAGGGCGCAGACTGGGGGCCCAACAAACCACTGCTGAAGCAGCGGATGCCGCGCGTGGAGATGGGCCACCCTCTCCCACCGGGGACTCGTACGAGTCCTCTACTGAGGCTGCCGAGGAGGAAAACCCAGCTCGACCAGGCACACCCACCCCATGGGCGCGACGGACTGCTCGCAAGACGACGGCTGCAGAAAGTGCAGCACTACCGGCAGCGCAGCACGTCTCCCTGGCGCCGGTTATCCCCGAAGCTTGGGAGCCGGACGAAATGGAGGCCGGTAGTTTGTCCCCTCCCCTGTCAGAGTGGGAGTGGCCCTCCACCCGACGCGGCCCTAACCCAGGGGACTTTGTGTCCTTGTCGGAGGTCGCGGCTGCCCTCCCCTCTGTTCCCCGGGGTGGCCTGGAGGCAGCAGCCATGGAAGTTGAAGCAGAGCCAACCGTGGCTCAGAGTGGCCTTGAGACGCCACCTGCCAATCCAGGCAGCCCTGAGTACTCCCCGGGTCTGGCGGCCGAGGCCAGCCAAACCAAACAGGAGTCAACGGGGTTGCTCCCCATACTCGATGAGGCGGCGCACTGCAACGTCGAGGCAGGAAAAGCCGGGGCCACAGGAGTCCCACCAAGCTTTGGCGGCAAAGCTTGCCTGCCAGTGTTCCAGCAACGGCCAGCGCAGCTTCATCCATGCTTTAAGCATCATTGATGCATTAAAGCGATTGGTCTCTCGATTTCGCTGTTCTTGGGAAGAAGGACAACCAACGAGACTGCCCACTGAGCGGTGAAGGACCCACTGAGCTCAGCTTGTCTCATGATGGCAGCCAGCCGCTGGCACTGCTCATCACTAAGGGCCCTCGCGATGGGCGCGGTCCAACCATCCGGCCCGGGGGCCTTGAGTGGGGTCTTGCTCAGGTACCTCGCTACACGTGTTCCGTCAAGAGCCTGTAGCCCCCTGGCTTGAGCGCAGGCACGCTGGCGGAGTTCCTCAGAGCAGGGTCCTGGCGCAGTGCCAGAGCTGCACCACAAGGATGACCACTGCTGCAGCCGGAGCAAGAGCCTGCTGGCGGCAGAGAAGGTGGGGAAAGGCCGCTCCACCGCCGCCTCGTACTTGCGAAGGCATTTAAACAGCAGCTTAAGGCTTCCAGCACTGCTGTTGCTGAGCCACTGCTCGTAGTCCTCGCGGTTGCGTTGGTTGACTTGCAACCTACAAAGCAAAAGCTCCTGCGCGATGGAGTCCGAAATTTGATTCCGCTGCTCGCTCGTGATGGTGGGCTGTTGAGGGGGCAGCTGATAGGACTCAAATCCCAAGGTCGCCGCCCAGTCAGGGAGCACGCCATCGCTCTTCTCCTGCTGGGCAAACTGCAGGATGAGTTGGAGCATCTCCCAGGGAACCGGCTGCTGAACATCGTGGGCCTTGATACCTCGAGCAATCTGCTGGAGGAGTGCTTGCGGTTTCCCGTGCTACCGGGTGGCCTGGCGGTCATCCCGTAGGAGGGGTTGGAAAACAACCGGAACCACCGCCCCCTGCCCTGGACTTTCCCAAAGAGCGACAGCTCCATGGAGCTAGAGAGGGCAGCAAACGCCACTGTGGCAGGATCCGCTACAAGCTGAGCTCCGCCTATGGATAGGACAGGGGGCTCGGCTTGCCCATGAAAGGGAGGGTCCCCCTCGGTGTCCTCGCTAGGGCCGGGGCGGGTGTCAGCGGAGGGGTTGTCCGCAGGCCTAAGCGCAGGGCCGAGGTCGCGGGCATCGGCAAGAGTCGGTGAGGGGGCGGGGAGAGACCCCTGGAGCCCCGCAAAGCCTTTGAGGGTGGGGAGATTAAGGAGGCCATGGGCCAAATCGATCTCCAGCATGAGGCAAAAGTGAGGGGCAAAAGGCACCACTTTGTCAACCCTGAGGCGGATGAGACCCGCGACGGTGCGGCTGGCCATGACAAAGTCCAGAGTGTTCCCCGAGTCAATCGCAGCGTCTCTGCTGCCGAGAATTTCGCCGTTGGCAGACGCGGCTATGTTGGTGCCTGCGAATTTGTCCAGGTCGACATTCCAATCTCCTGCCACCACCCAATTGGGGATCTGCTGCAGCAGCGCCAGCAGTGCAGCCAGGATGGTGATATTGGGCTCAGCCTGAAGCCCCGTGCTAGACCGGAGGTACACGGAAACAATCACCAGCCGCCATTGCACCCTAGGCAACTCAATGGCAATGAAACCGCACCCTTCCACGCAGTACGACTGGACCAGGCGCGGGTGGGCCTGCCAGGGTGTGGCAACCACAAGACCCCCTTTGTTGTGGTTGGCATGCGTGGCACCGGCCCAAAAGGAATGAAGCCCCTCACCGAGAAGGGTGGCCTTTGCCTTCGCTTCCTGCTCAAGGCTGAGGTGCGTCTCCTGCGCAAGGAGGCAGGCCGGTTGGGTGTGCTGGTACCAGCGGAGGATTTCCGGCCTCCACTTGGTAATGTTAGCAACCGCTAAGGTGAGTGGTTGCTGCTGACCCCGCTCGTGGGCCTCGTTGGCAATGTCAGCAAAGGCCGCGAGGGTCGGAAGATCCAGCGGTCCTGGGGTGCCCGAGCAGTGTTCAAGGACCTGCCAGGCCAACTGGCTTTCCAAAGTTTCCTCAGGCATTTGCCCCTTCTCGACCCACTCCGCGTATAGTCTAAAGCTGCGGCGTGGAGTTGGGGGTCGTCGGCTGGCTTGCTGCCGGAGCTGCTGTGCAAGATGCCCAAGTTGGGGCACGCCGTGCTTGGCCGCACGGCCACGTAACCTACGCCCACGGTGACTTGTCGCACCACGGGGTGGGGCTGTCGTAGACTTGCGCGGGCTCGGCTTGCCGTCACATGAACGGGGGAATGGAGGGGAATTGCAAGCATCCTGCAAACCCTGAGCCACTGGGTCGAGGAGTAGGCTTGGAGGAGTGGAGACCACACATCCTCCTGGTACCCTAAGGGGGTGCTCCGCGGTGGTTGCCAGGAGCGCCAGAAAAGGGAGTTAGAGAGTTGTAGCTGCCTGGCCCTGTGGGCAGCTCTTCTTCTTCTCGTGGAGGCCCAGAGGAGCCCTTTAGAGGCCTTCCTCAGGCGGGCTCGATGAGCCCTGCCCGTGTTGTGCTCCAGCAGCATCTCCGAGTCACACTGGCCGGGTGAAAAGTAGGCCCGCACAGGGGTGGATACCACACCCTGGCTGCAAGCCCGAGGTTGGGGGCGCCCCTGACCTCCGTTGGCCGGTACACCTGCGGGAGGCACCTCCAAGATACCCCGCGGGTCCCCAGCCCTGGGGAAGTATGCAGGTTCCCAACCCTGTGGAAAAAACTTAGGCCCAGAGGGCCACGACTCCGCACAAACTCGCCCGGTGTCGGAACACGATGGCGTGAGGACACCCAGCTTGCCCTGTGCGAGTGACTCTTCAGCATTGCGGGGGTAGGTAAAACTGTGGGCCTGTAGTCGACTGAAGGCACCTCTGCTTTGCAAAGCACTGGGCCCACCAAGGAGACTGGAGACCTCTAAGTGCTGCGGCAAACCAAGGCTGCCGTGGCGACTGGAGACCTCAAAGTGCTGAGGCGAACCAATGCCGCCGAAGCGATTGTGGTTGCTAGCGGGCAGCGGCGGGTGGGCGAGGTTGTTGCCAGCGGTGCTTTTGAAACCTCTTGCTGTCTCCCATCGCAGCAAGGATGGCGTCACTTGAAAAATCTTGCACCCGGCACAAAATAAGTGCACGCTGCCCAGGTCAATCAAAACTTGTCGGCAGAAAGGACAGGATGAGGTCAGGCTCCCCGGGGGGGGCTCAGACGCGGGTGGAGTACCACAGCCGCGCGGCCGAAAGGCAACTTCCTTACTGGAGAGGCCCATCAAAACTGCGAGGGAGTCCCTGAAGAGGTCAGAGGCTTCCACAGGCCCTTGCACCAGCTGCCTGGGGGCCTTAGGCCTAAGACGGGCCAGAGGGCTGGCAGCAAGCCCCTGGCCCTTGCACCCCTACTCGGGGTTCTCATTGGCACCTGACGTGCCCTCTGACCTAACCCCTTCGAGGGGGTTGGGCCGCTTGCCATGCGCATCGGTGCGGGTGGGGCCATAGATGCCGGGCAGCTCCCTGGAGAAGAACTCCGCGGGCCCGTTGAAACGGGCTAGAAAGGGGTCCTCGGGAAGGTCCTCTTTTCCCACGAGCGCTGCCTTCATCTTGGCGCGCGTGGCTTCCGAGAGCTCGTGCCCTGCGTCTGCGAGGACTGTCTCCAGGGCACTGAAAGCTGTGCCCGTGGAGTCCGCCGTCATGTCCTTGAAGGCCTTGGCCGTTGCCTGGATCTCAGCATCCTTGGTGATGATGTCTTTGTCAACCTGGTCCACATCCCCAATGAGCTTTTCGAGCTCCAGCTTCAGCTTGTCAGCCCGTGCTTGGAGCTTGGCCTTCTTCTCCACCAGATTTTTCATCTGGTTAGTGGCCCTTTTGAAGTCGCTGACACACTTGGTCAACTTCTCCTGCGGTGAAGGTTCCGGGGGATCGAGGTCTTCATCCGGTGGAGGTGGGATCCCCGCTGCCGCGAGAAGAGCTTGGACATGCGTTCCTGCCCCTGCATAGACGACGGCCCTTGCGGCGTTGAACTCTTTCTCACTCATCCTTCCTTTGAGAAGGGTCTGCAGGTCCAACCCTGGGGGAGGAGGCGGCGGGCCTCGCGGCCGAGGTGGGTTGTACCCTACCTCCTGGAAGGCTTTCTGTGCTGACTCCGGGAGGTCCTTCCAAAGCCCTGCCAGGACTGCCCCAACCTTGCCTCCAGAGGGTCCAGGTTGGCCTTTCTGTCCTTTGCCTTTTCCTTTACCTTTGCTCTGGCCGCCGTGGGCTTCCCACACAGTTCGTGGGCTGCGCTCTGAGCCGCCTTCCTTGCTGGCCTGCTGCCTGCTCAGTTGTTTCTGCCAGTTGCGGCCACAAACCGTACAGTGAGTGTCTTCTCCGGACTCAACCTGACGCTGCCAGGCCCAGTTGTACCCACAGGCACAGGAGACCCACTTGCGGGCGCGGGTCATGGCTCGGAACTGGTGTGGAGAGCCACTACCAAGAGCGGCGGCAGCTAACAGGTGGGCGGGCCCAACCTGTAGGCAAGCAAGGAGTGGTGGCCACTACCAAGCCGGTTGCAGCTATGGCCACGTGTCTAAAAGCTGGGATTGCCCTGTTTGAGTGCCCTTCGCACACAGTTAGGACCTGAACCCAGGGGCCCGTTCAAAACTGCAACTAACAGCTTGAGCCAGAGCTTGAGCCAGGTCACATAAATCAACTCCCCCCCTTGACCGAAGGTTCCCAGACCCGGTCCTGTCCTCCTTTCGAAGACAACGCCACAGACAAAGTCCTGTGCGTATGTTCCTCAGTCTGCGCGTCCAGGAGCAACGGCGATCCTAAAAGATCCCTCGGCAAAGCTCTTCAAGCTGTACCTGCCGGCTTGTGAATTCATCCGAGCCGTAGTNGTCTGCGCGTCCAGGAGCAACGGCGATCCTAAAAGATCCCTCGGCAAAGCTCTTCAAGCTGTACCTGCCGGCTTGTGAATTCATCCGAGCCGTAGTGCAGCCAAAGCAGTCTCTGCAAAAGCTCTCGGATAGTGTTGTGTAGCCTTGAGGTCAAACGTTTGTGAATGATCATGGCTACCATCACATGCAAAAGTTCGTGACATGGTTTGAATAAAATCCGCATCGTTCGAAACAAGCTTCCAAGTTTTCTTCACCAAAAGATTATCTTGGCCTACCGTGCCTGCCATGCACCCATGCACAAGCCCTTCGTGGTGGCTTCTGCTCCGCAGGAAGCTCTTTGTAGACTGCCAGCCCCAATAGCTGCATCTCTGTGGCCACTCCAATACCCAAACACTCACTTGTGGGTGGGCGTTAAGTTTCAACCACGATTTCCAAAGCTTTCTGTGCACTGTGAACAGGGCCTGCAAGTGCTCTTGGTGTTGGGGGTTGTGGTGTAAGTGCTTTCTTTGCCAAGGGCTACCCCCAGTACAAGGCGTGCTGCTCCAAAGAACAACCTTCATTCCCCAGCTCCTCGCAACATCCATGGCTGACATGAGCCGCTCCACGGTCTCAGGNAAGGGCTACCCCCAGTACAAGGCGTGCTGCTCCAAAGAACAACCTTCATTCCCCAGCTCCTCGCAACATCCATGGCTGACATGAGCCGCTCCACGGTCTCAGGCGAAGTCCCGTCGACTCCCAAAGTCACTGGCAGAACAAAGACAGAGTAGTCACATCCCGTAGTTACGAAGCTAGATTGCGGATCCGTACAAAATTCAACGAACAGGGTTCCGTACGAGGTTGGAAGCTCGCAGAGGCCCAAGAACCTTTCCCACTCAAGTTCTGTGTTGTCAAAGATTGAGTTCAGTAGACCTGCAAGGAACACACACGAACGAACCACCGGTACCGCACAAAGGTCCACCTGGTGGATGTCTTCAAGACCTAAGGTTGTTGTGTGTTTCAGGGTTTGAGTCCTGTTGAGGTTCTTGGTGAGGAGGTCACTGACGTTNACCGCACAAAGGTCCACCTGGTGGATGTCTTCAAGACCTAAGGTTGTTGTGTGTTTCAGGGTTTGAGTCCTGTTGAGGTTCTTGGTGAGGAGGTCACTGACGTTCTCTTCCCCGGGCACTCCATTGATAACCAACTCGTGTTGATGCACCCTGTCCTGAATAAAACTTTTTTTTTGCTTTGTGGCGCAATCGCTCGAAAGCGACTAAGCGAGAGGGCATCGGTACCAGAGTGTATTACCCTGATGCCGCGGCAGCTACAAGGCTGCAGATCATTTTGATCGTCCCGAAGTATGCACATGTAAA
>BGNK01008081.1:2423-13204 GCA_003297005.1 Symbiodinium sp. clade A Y106 | reverse complement strand
GTGAGGTGTAGAGAGCATCCTCCTTTACACACCCACCTTTCTGTTCCTTGTTCCAAGCCACGGACTTGTCCTCCAAGGCACAAGCTCCGCTACCACGTGAAAAACTTAAGGTCCCTCCTGGACCTTTTCCCTTGGAAGAACTAAGTCACTACAACCACAGCGGACAGCTGCAAGTCTTTTTCACTCAGCTTGAGCCAAACGTTCACGGAGTGCGGCAGAGTTCACACGTAAGTGTGGAANTAAGTCACTACAACCACAGCGGACAGCTGCAAGTCTTTTTCACTCAGCTTGAGCCAAACGTTCACGGAGTGCGGCAGAGTTCACACGAAAGTGTGGAAACGAATTCAAACAAACGAATTGGCGTATTGGGCACTAACCACACAAAGATTTACAGAGTAAATCTTGTGGGATTTAAACAGCGCTGAGGAACCTTCAAGGAGTCCTCAAAAACAAAACAAGCACACTTTGAGATCGAAGAGATCTCAAATGTACTCACAAATCATCAAGGAAGGTTTTCCACAACCTTGAAACCGTTCTCGAAGCAAAACAACTCACTAACAGAGTACTTCTCACAAGCGACTAACGCTCATGATCTTACACACACGATTCGACAGAAGTGGCCATTCGGTCGACATCGTGCCTAAGCAAAAAACACACCGAAACCAGGCTTCGCCTGTGCGCGCACCCTCAAAAAATCGGAAGGCGGCATGGTGTTTCAGAGGCATAAAGGGTTGGAGTGCGAAATGCAGGCAATGTAAATCGCTGTGCTCGAGCACCAAAACAATAAAGACAATTCCTTTGAAAGTGATTCCCGCTCGTAGACGGAGGGACAAGGCTTCGAAAGCTTCGAAGGGTGAGAATGAAGCTTCAAGGGAGGGATATCTTTTGAAGACATTTGAGACTTGCAGCTCACGCGTGTCACATTATGAAGCTTTAAAGGAGCTTTAAGAGGCAGACAAAGGGAAGTTTCCAAAAAACCCAGCGTTTCTCATTATGTGCAAGGTTCTTGTCGTGCATCCCGGGCATGTTCTGAATGCCGCTGCAGGCATGCGCGGTTCAAGAGCGCGGCGATGGACGTCTAGGTGCCGCTCGGAAAGCGGAGAGAGTCGCACAGGCTTCTGCCGCGTGTCCGAACAGTCCCAGTGTTGCGAAACTTCTCGTGGGCGCCCATCCACCGCCTCCATTCCGCAGACCACAGAGACCACGAGATGGCTTGCTTTTTCCGTCGCGCTCCGTTCTTAATCTGGCCAGAACTCTTCGTTCTGTCGTCCTGTTGTGCTCGATGTTCCAAAAAAACAAGCGCCAAGTTGCCCGGAGGCGGATGACAGGCAATCACAGTGTCAGTTTAAGAAAAGATTGTCATCCAGCTCCCGTTATGCCGCGCCCGTGTTCTCTTGATGAAGATGCAGGTTGTTTTCGCTGCGTGAGCGTGCTCAAGTTCGAGAAATCCTTGATTCCGAGTCGAATTCTTAGAAAAAAACAACGCACTCTTGCTGAACCCAAACAAAAACCAACTAACGCTGTTTGCACTCGGTTTCAAGTTTGAAGCAAAACCCATGTCTGTTCAATGAATTGCATCTTGTGGTTTAACAGCTTGGCCGATAAAGATCTGAACATTGTTTTTCCCAAACTGCACCATGTTGGCCTGGTTTCTTCAGCTGTGCTCTTGCTCTATGGATGATGCTTTGGATTTCACATCACGGTCCACAGTGCCTGTTTTTCGTGACTCAGTGAGGTATGTGTTCTCATTACTTCAATCTTAAACTATTGAGAACTGCAACTTGTAAGCCGCCGCCACGAAGAGGAGGACCGCAAACCACCTGCAGGAAGGTAGCCATCGTGCCAGCACAAAGCCAGAAAGAACAAACCTGTTCAAGCCGCCGCAGCAAAGCTTGAGCAAAAGCTTCAAAAGAGGAAGATAAAGAGTTTTTGAATCTCCATGCTGAGTTTCACTTGTTCCCAAAAAACTGAGACTTCTCATGGATATACTCACTTGGTTGGACTCTGGAGCTCGAGACTTGCTCAGTCTGATCGTGCAGAAGCTTTGAAGTGTGTGGACGTGATTGTTGTAGTGCAACAAACCACAGCAACCAAGTGTGAAAAGCTTGCCCTTTGAAAAGCGTTTAGAAATTGCACAGCTTCTGTAGGCTCAATCTCGGTGAGAAATTCCCCCAGGATTGGAAAGCAATTTGGACACTCATGGTTTTCAGCTTTTGCGTTCACTTTGTATCCCGCAGAGACCATTTTGTGCTTCGTTTCGGACTTGAACGGAGCGAAAACTTGGAAAGACGCTTGTAATTTAATGTAACTTTGCTCGAAAGACCGTTGACCAATGATGTAACATGACAACGACTGTCAGACAGCCAAAACATGGCAAGCAAGGCGGCTTCTATCACTGTAAACATACCTATATGTATGTGAACGAAGCAAGAATTTGTGTTGGAGTGTGTTCCAACACCGCAATGTCGCAAACAATGTAAGCTTTGTCGATTACTATTTGCATGGTGCTTCTGGTTTGTGGCGCACCACAACATACTCAGCTTGGTTCTGCTCAATCGTTGCTCATGTCGTTCGTTTTGCTCTCCGTTGCTCATGTCGTTCGTTTTGCTCTCACAGGATGTTGTTTGACAGTTGGTGTGACTGCAAATCTTTGAAAAGCAAGTCTTCCACCTCACAAGGCCGTGTTCCATGCCAAGCTGTGTGCATGCAAGAAGTTGCCAGCTTCAGGGATGCAAATACTCGCTCAACCGAGCTTCTCCATAGTTTTGTTCAGTCCTTGTGCAGCCTTTGACAGCACAACGCACGAACGTTTTGTTTGGCAGCTCGGAAATCGATTTGCGAGGATCGATGACATCGAGTTGAGTGCATGCAAGGGCGCTTGCAATCCCAAAGACGACCTGCAGTTCGGATCCATGTAGTGAAGAGTTGGCGTCGTTTCGCATCGCAGTGAGCCGGACATCGCGACAATGCCTCGGTGCAGCGTCCCCAGCAATTTCAGAAATTTGTTCGCAGTTGCAGTGCATTGTAAGTGAAGCTTGAACGCTTGACCGAGGCCATGGCCTTGATGCTCGACTTTGACGTCATGTAACCGTTTTGAGCATCTGTTTATGGTGATGAACGCACGAAAACAACCAACAACGGCTGACATATCTTGAAGGAATTATTTCTGAAACTGTCGTTGCTTGATGTTGGCGGCTATGTCATGCTGGCCTGCTGAGGAAGTGGCATGTGCAACCAGCAAACCAGATGCAGTGCTGCTCTCTGCGATTGGGCTGCGTGCCGTCCTGCTAACATGGCTACATGTTTGACTCAGGACTTCGGCTGTGACTTGTCCCACTGGCAGGCAGCTGTGCTTCATCCAAGAAGTTATGACTACAGGTTGCAAGTGTTGTGTCTGCATGCAGGAAGACCAAGCAATTGCTGCAGTTGGTACCGTTGGATCCCGACGACAATCTAGTTTTCTGATTGTGGCGGAGGACGCAGCTTCAAGATTCGTGGAAACTTTGAGCAGGGAGGTAGTCTATCTGCATGACACGGTGCTTCCAACACACTCATTTAGTTGGTAGTCAAGCTGTCAGCATGTGGTTTCGGAGTACCATCATTTGCATTGCAGTCATGTGCATGATCTTTTCCCACGCGAGTTCACTCAACCCAGACTTTTGTGTGGGGTGGATGTTGTGCCGGACGCGGTTGGCAGCCACGTTGGAATTATTAGCTTGGTGTTCGTACCATCAAGCCTTTGGGATGGCAACCATACAAGCCTTGACGGTTCGGACGCATGTAGCCGGAACTTTGCTTGGCCCAGCGTGACAGCAGCGATCCACAAGACTATAATGAAGTTTAGAACAGTTATCAGATCGGACAGGAGTAGGGAGCAAAGCAAGTCACGTGGAGTAAAACTGGACGACAATTCAGACGAATCGCTTGAAGGAACAAAACATCCAAGTAAGCCACCGCACAAACGAATGCATCAAAGAATCCGTCGCCATCACATCTACGGGCAAAAAACTTTTCACCGCGCAAGGCACAGCACAAGTAAGATGTGTATTAACCACATGCAAAACGCCATCGTGCGAACATATTGCAGAATTTGTGTCAGGCGAAAATGAAGCTTGTGTGGCAGGACCGCATCGCGAGCAGGCAAGCAACTCGTGACAACCCCGACTGCCCTTGCCTTTATAGCATTGGGCTCGGCATCGTGGACCCAGCTCATTGAGGTGACGAGTGCCTCTGTTGCACACTTTCAGCTTCGAAGAGCTTGATGTGAAATCGTGGGCCGAGCACGGGATGTGGCGGCACTGTTTGACTCTGCAAGCATGGCGCAAGAGATGCTACCCTTTACGACGAAATTCTGCAACACCAACCGGCTCAGCCGCTGCACGTGGACCCACATGCAGGGGCAGCTTCTTGCGGGTATGCACGCAAACTTGGGAATGACGTCTAGAAGGTGTCATTCCCCGGTTTTTGCATTGACCCATCAGCATCATCAACCGATATTCAGTTCACATGTGGTGCGGAGGTACATGCTGGGCGGTGAATGACGCAAACGTGCATTTACGTGCGGTCGCGGTCGGTTGGTGCATGTGTGAAGCTTCGCGGTGGTGTGGGTGGCTAGGCGAAAGAAGCGAACAAGATGGCATAGCATAGCAAACGTGCGTTGTGATGTAGCATTGAAGATGTACTGACGCGGGCATTACATCCCTAGGGATTGATTGTTCGCGCAGGAGCATGATCCATTGCGACTCACTCATGTGTTTTTGCACTTGCCACTGGTGAACCGAATCCATGTTACTTGCCGAGTGCACCATCCGTGTGAAGCCATACGGGAAGCGCCGAGCGGGTGGCAGCAATGTCCTGGTTCCAACACGCATCTGCCAGTTCTTCCACAGTTTTTTGCCAGCGCACGACGACATGGTTCTGCTGCCAAGCGCATCGTAACTACCGTTTGGTGGGTGTGTGGCAAAAGTTCAGCTCAGTTGGAAATTGGCTGGAGGATGCTGGAGGTTGAGCCTGGCCGCACCGGACAACGGGAAACGATTGAGGCATGTGGCATCAAGCACAGGCAGGGAGCCACGCCACAAGAAACAACGGGTGAAATCCTCGAAGCGGCATTTTTGGCTTGCACGCTCTTTCAATTTCATAGCAGCGCGCAACCCACGCCCGGCCGACCTGGGCAATTCATGCTTCGATCGGACATGCTCGCCAGGCTTCAAAGACCGCAAACTAACACTGTCTACCGGTACTGTCATGACAGGCGTGCCGAATTGCTCGGGCCGCGAGGATGGTTACAAAACGGTGTGTCAAGCAAAAAATGTATGTTCCAACCAGCGAATCAAGTCGTGGCACACGTCCTGCATGCAAGTGAGGAAGATTTGTTGGCGTGTAAGCCGGGCAGACCTGTATGACCTGCGAAGTGTCGTTGTTTTACCAGTCGCATGCCGCATCCGCACAAAAGCGAACCTGTTGGCCCGCCCCGCACCCCCAGGTGCGGACAGCAAAGCAAAACTCCTGGCGAGATCAATTGCGTCTGAGAGAAGCGACTGGATGCGACTGGCTGCTGCATGCTGCTGCAAGCTTGCATGCGCGAATGTTGCGCAGTGTGATGCTGGGGCTGAGGATGCCGCCAACTTCAACGCCGTTGCCGACGCCATCGTGCTGCTGCACGCTGAACGCTGCACGGCTTGTTAACGTCGACATACGTCGACCACGCAGCCTGCCCAGCTGCTGGAACACACCAGCTCAGGCAGTTTCATACGGTGCGCAACCGACGCGTCCGTGACAACATGATGCCGCGTGCTATGGCGCCACATGCTCACGTGCTCGTGCACTCCCTGTCAGGGGGGCTTCATGCGACGCCATGGCCAACCGTCATAATACCGGACCCAGTCACTACGTTCCTGCACCACAGGCCATGCAGCTCACGTGATGCCGGCAACTGCGCATGCCGTTCCCGATCTGCCACGGCAGATGCGGATCGCCCAATGGCTCCGTGCGCGCTGCGCAGCCGCATCCGGATCGCCTTGGGGACGGCACCGTGAGGGACTCGTCGTGCTCGCAGGCGAGAGCGGAAGGCACGTAATACTGGCGACGCCCAGGATGTTCTTATGCAGGTCGCCTCTCGGGCATCAAAGGTGCTTCGCATGGTTTTGGTTGGCATCGGAGAAGTGGTGAAAATTAGTTTGCCAAAGTGCTGCGTCGGAATGATCGAATTGCGACTGCTGCATGTTTTTTTTTTCTGAAATCGGCCCACCCTCTCGGCTCTGGGGCTTCGCGGATGATTATGCTTCGGCACTTCAACTTCGCATTGCTTGTCTCAATTCACATGCTGAGGACTTGGACAAACTTCAGCTACCCCTGAGCACATGACAGGCGCAGCATGCTTTGCAACACGATGGGATGACCGATTGACCAGCTTCGCAGGTCAACAAGCGAGTCATGCTAGTTAGCGCCCGAAGATCACGGCATCGCCATTGTCCATCAGCAAGACCGGGTGCCGACCCAGCCAAGCACCTTCCACGATGTCGCGCGAATTTCGCCGTCCGCATTTCTTCGCTGCCTACGGACCCCGCCGCCAAGCACCGCGGCGCGCGCTCGACGTGCTCGTGGGGCCGCTGATGGCGAGCAGAGAGGCATCTCCTCTGTCGGTGTCGCGCTCGGTGCCATCGCCACACGCCTCCCCGCGCGGAGATCTTACGCCGATCGCGGCGCCGGAGGCATCCCAAGGTCAGTGCTGTGTGTGCCTCGAGGCCTTGCGGCCGCCCGGTTGCGGCGAAAATGCAGCCGCGCCTTTGCCGACATGTAGGCTGCCTCGCCCAGTTCCGTGTCCAAGCCTCCGGACCCTCTGAGCTGTTGTGCCCCTTGTGCCGACACAGCCACTGTCCGGACTGCATTCCGGGTGGCTGGACTGCCCGGCATGATGCAGAGGTCCGCGCGGCATGCGAGCGCGAAGGGGTCCCTATATGCCGTCAAGGCTGACGGGTGAGGACACGGTGCGAGGGGTGTATACACTGCACACTGCGCACTTTCACAACCAACCACGCGCCTGAGCCGCCGCCCCCACCGGGGGTGAGATGGGTGAGTGTCCTTTGTTGTCATCCTGTCGCGGCCGTCAACGGGGCGAATGGAGAAAAAACATGGAGTTGACTTCGTCAGGCTGCCGCACCGCGCCATGCAATGGGCGCCTGTCCTCATCCGGCACGCGGCGGGCATAGCGGCGTGGCAACCAAGTTGGCTTTGCCCTGACTGTGCGCAAGACGTGGGACTGGCCGACCTCGACGTCCCAACCGATGCGGGACAGCCCTGTAGGACGTGCCTTGCGATGGGAGTACGACCGCGCAACTAGGCAAGGACAGCTCAGCTGCATGCCGGGTTGCGCTGGATCGGCCCGTCCTGTGGCACCGCAGGTACCGCGCGGTACGCCCACTGCGCCTAATCAGGCAGCCGCTTGTCTTGCAGGGAGCCGGGGAGCGTTCTGGCTCTCGCGGGGACCAGAGGTCACGTGCAGGAGGCTACCAACTCTTGGTTGTATGTGCCGCTGCTGCATGCCGCTTGGCGTGCCGACTGGCGGAAGCGGTCACAGGCATGCAACCGAGGCAGCACCATCTCATGCCCGTCACCTATAGCGGACCTCCTTGAGCGCCTCGAGCGCGCCGGTCTGCCCAACAGCCCTCGTCCATGTTGGTTGGGCAGTCCGGCAGTTGTGTGAGCAAGACGGATACCTGATAGCCACTGTGCAAGAAGCTCTGGTTCAGTGCTACGGTGTTCAGGCGTTCGCGTCGCGCTAGAGGTCGACCGCCATTCCGACCGCTTTCGCCAACGGCCGCGCAGCCCGCCCAGGTGAGATGCGTCTCCACCGCCTGGCGCGCCTACAACGGTGCCAGACGCGCGAAACGGATCCGATGCTGCAGCTGCCCAGGGATACGAGTGCTGCGCACGCCGGCCCCCTGCCACGCGCCCTGGCCTGCGAAGACGCCGAGGTGCCCGAGGCAGCTCGCGGCCGCGCTGCAACCTGGCCAGCCCGCGACGGAGGAGGACTACGCGGCTTCAGCCAGTGACGGAGCTGACGTAGCTGCAGCAGCCCCGCTTGCACACTCTGCCGGCACCGCTCTCACCCGAGAAGCTGGCAGCTGGCTGGATGGCTTGGGCCTCTCCGCCGAGTTTCGCATCCCCGTTCCCACCCTTCAAACTGTGCCGCGGTTCCTCATCACAGGTGTGCGCCAAGCACTCGTATAGTTGTTGTTGACGCGATCCGCGTGCACGAAGGTCGTGATGAGGCAGTGTGAGTGCGGGCTTGGAAGCTCTTCCTCCTGTTGCCACGCCTGCTCCTCGCGCTCCGGTCAAACCGGAGCTGACGGCCGCGCAGTTCTCATGCGCCGGATCGAACAAGGCCGCCAAGGCCGCTTCGACGCATGCCGTGGGACCCGGCACGGCGACCGGCACACCCGCTGCGCGCGCTCGCCCCCGAAGTTCTGCAGTAAAGACCTTTCGAGGAGGTCTTCCTTCGGCACACCAGGTGGGGGAAGCGCTGCGCACTTCCAAGCGCGGCTCGGCTGCAGGCCTGTCTGGCGCCACCGTTGTGATGCGGCGGCACTCGAGTCATTCACCTTTGCAGTGAACGTCGCCTCCCGCGCGTAGGCCCCACAGGTAGCGCTAGATGCCATCGTTCTGTCGCGCCTCACCGCCCTCCGCAAACCTAACGGAGGTGTCCGAGGCATCGCCACTGGGGACGTGTTTCGACGCCTCGTCTCCCGAGTGCTGGCGAGAGCCTTCAGCGGGGAGCTTGACGCCCCGCCCGTTTCAATTCGCACTGCAAACTCGCGCCGGTACCGACAGCTTGGCGACGATGCTGCGTGCAGCTGTCGAACTCGACCCCAGGGCCACGGTCGTCTCTCTCGATGGGCGAAGTGCTTGCGACACCATCAGCCGCGCGACTATACTTGCCAAGCTACGCGATACCGTCCCGTCGCTCCTGCCCTTCACCCGCGCCATGTATGCGTGCACCTCCACTTACTTGTGGTGGGACGACGGGGGCGAGTGCACGACATCGCGCAGGCTGAAGGTGTCGAGCAGGGTGACCCCCTCGCACCGGGACTTTACGCGTTTGGCCAACACGACTCGCTAGTCGCGGCTAGTGCCTGTTTGCTGCCGGATGAGCGTCTCGCCGCGTTCTTGGACGACCTGAACGTTGTCACCGTGCCGGAACGCGCAGCGCCGCTCCTGTGGGTCGTAACCGGCGAGGTTGAGCGAGGTGCCGGGGTCGAGGCCAACCTGGGCAAGACGCGGGTCTTCAACGCAGCTGGAGGGGATGCGCCACCCATGCCACCCGGCGTCGACGTCTTGTCTGGTGCGGCAACTTGCCCCCAGAGCAGCGTGGCTTCGTCGCCCTTGTGGCGTGCCCATAGGTCACCCCGACTTCGTTAAAGCTCAGGCCGCTGACCGCCGTGATGCTGAGGCCGACTTGCTTCGGAAACTCATGCAGCTTCCCGATGTCCAGTGCGCTTGGCTCTTGCTGGCTTTCTGTGCGGCGCCTCGTGCACAGCATCTGCTCCGCAACGTACGCAGCGTCCATCCTTGCACCCGACCTGATGCACGTCGCAATGAGGCGCCGCCTTCGGCTGCCCTTGCCCCTCACGGCCCTGCACTGTGGTGCGGAAGGCCTCGCCTGCCCACTCACGGGCCTGCTGCCCAGGCGTGGTTTCGTCGTTGAAAGGTGGGTTCAGGTCGCTCGCGAGGCGGTCGGTCCGGAAGGTCGGGTCGTGCCGCAGCAGTGGCTGTCGCGCACAACAGCGCCGCAGGTTCACCCCGACGACCGTCGCCCTCGACTTCGTTGTCTACGGAGCAACGAGCCACGGCGAAGCCTTGTGCTGCGACGCAACCCTTGTCTCCCCCCTTGCTCGCGCTGGCCGCCCGTCCCCGGTGCCGACGCACGGGCGGGAGTCGGCTTGTCGCGGTGCGCCGACGCAAAGTCGCGCGCTACCCGGAGTTGACCCGCGGAGGGCCTCAACGACTCGTAGTCCTCGCTGCAGGAGTCGGGGGCCGCTGGAGCGACGAGTTCCAGCAGTTCCTCCGTACCCTACTCCGGCTCCGTGTCCAACGTGCTCCGCGCTTGGAGTCTGGACCATGCCGCCGCNTGACCCGCGGAGGGCCTCAACGACTCGTAGTCCTCGCTGCAGAAGTCGGGGGCCGCTGGAGCGACGAGTGCCAGCAGTTCCTCCGTACCCGACTCCGGCTCCGTGTCCAACGTGCTCCGCGCTTGGAGTCTGGACCATGCCGCCGCTGCGTGGTGCGCCAGACGCGCTCCCGTTGGGTGACGTGTTGGACCTCGCGATAGCGAGCGCCCCGAGCCGGCTGCCGCTTCGTCTAGGTAGTTTCCGACGGTGGGACACGTTGTGCGGACGTAAACAGGTGCGGGAAAAAAATTCTTGATAAAGAAGTCGGTGTTGTTCCTGGCCAAGTGGTATGTGCACCTGGTACAAAGGCATTTCTCGCTGTTTGTGTTGGCGGTGGAACACATTCGCAACGCCATGCTGTTTTGGCTTCGATACATGGAGGTCCTTCGTTTTTTTTTTCCGTCTGCAGCAAGGTCTCTGCCCCAACCTACACCACTACGGCGGCGCCGCGAGGAGCTCGCCCAGCGGCAGCTCGGCGCCGTCGCTGGCGTCGCCAGGCCGCACCGGCAGCTCCAGCAAACTCTGGGCATGCGCTCGCAACGCTGCAAGCGCCGCGAGGGCTGTCCAGCGTCGCGCGAGAGCGGCCCCCGCGGCCTCCCGCGCCCACGGTGC
>BGNK01008080.1:0-12953 GCA_003297005.1 Symbiodinium sp. clade A Y106 | reverse complement strand
AAGGGACCATGCGCGAATGCAGAGAAATTTTGGACGCCCCCTGGAGCATAGTGCTCTCAGAGGGCGAGGCGGGGTGAAACCAAGAGGTGCATTCCCGCATATGTAAGCATTGCACAGTGGAAGCTTATACCGGAGCCCTTTTGCCGATCGAGGGAAAAGTGATTCAACTCTTGAGGCTTGCGCCTCCCTTGGCGGAAATATCGAGTCAAGCGATCTGTCAGCTCCGGAATCTGTGGCCGTCCCAGGCACGCCCTGAGATGGCGTAGCAAGATAGCTACACCCTGATCATTGGATAGCCATGTCGCAGGCTGCCCTGCGATATGCCGCTTGGCTGCTCCGGTGAGTTCTCCCACCAGCTTTGGTCCCACAAGGTAGCGCTTGTATGTGGGGGTGCTCTGCTCATAGTTCAAGCACTGCTCAGAATACTCCTCAAAACTGGACGGAGTTCCGTCCCAAGTCGGTATCCCATCACGTCCACGTGACACCGACGCAGCTGCCATACTTGAGGTCTCGAACCGGTTCACACGGGTCCGAGCGTTGTCAAGGTCCCTGGATCTGAAACCCGGTCCTCACTGACCGGGCTCCGCTACCATGCAAATGATGGCAGCTCTAATGCGGTAGCTTCTGTTCTCAAGCAGTGATTGGATACTCTAAGTCAGAAGGGCAGCACGTGTGCTATGGCGCGGACTCAGCAGCGCGTTTTCCTTGGCCTCTCCCTGGTCTAACTTCGATCCGAAAAGCTGTGACACGTGCCTGCGCTGCGTTCTGCATGCCAGACATGAGCAGGAGGAACCAAGTGGCCTGTGCACTTGCGAACCCTAAACCCTAAACCCTGCACACTAAGACAGATCTTAAAGCCCTTGTCAGGCCTTAGACTCAGACCGGAACCACGACCAATCAATCAACCAAGTCCAAAAACAAGGTGCATCTTATGCTCCGGATCGAAAACCTCAAACCCCACTGTAAGCCAAGCAACCACAGAGGATTTGGTGCATCTTCGAGCTTGCGGCATTCCGCAAGATGAACCCGACGGGAAAGATCCGTGTGGTACCACTCCTGGTCGATGCGGCTTGTGGCCGGGTGTTTCTCTTTGCTTTGTTAGTTGCTATTGTTTACCCATCCATCCGTGGCAGTTTCCGGTCCCGCAACGTTGGGTTTCTCGCTATAATCTCCGTCGTCTGCTTGGCCTTCGGTGCTGCGCTGGTCCGGGTGTCGTGGTGTATTATATGTATTAGTTTTAGGATTTCGGCTCTATTCTGTATGGGATCTGCCTATCTTTTTAAGGCTTCGACTGTTTTTGTAAATACTACATGCTTTCATCTTGTGATTTAGGGTCTGTGGGGTTTCGGAGTTAGGGCTTCGGGGTGCAAAGGTCATCGTGCAGTGCCAACGATGCGTGCAGAAGATGATCTTGCAGCTGTCTACCTTTGATGTCACGACGTTGCAGTGCAGCAAGAAGCGGGACAAGGAAAGCATCCACGCGGCGATCGTGCATTGGTACGGCAGCTTGGATGCCTTCACGGCGCACGTGCGCGGGCCCTTCCGCATCGAGGTGCTGACGCTCATGCGATCTGAGGGCATCATCCCCTTCGGCTACATTTTGGTCGGCTTGGCGTCTGCTGCTGCCTTGCCGCTAGGGAACCTGGTATCTTTATTGCTTGTGGGTGCCTCCTTTGAAAGCTGGCTGACCTATGCCTTGACCTTTCTTGTGGCTTTGGACATGCTTTGGTTCCCTTCCACGGTTTTCTTGGCTATCACGGCCTGCGAGTATGTGCTCTGGTCGGAGAAGAAGTGGAAGATGTTTCGGTACTCGGCGATTGGCGTGACGTTTGCCTTCCTCATGCTCGGAGGCATCGTCGCTGCTTCCTTGGCGCTCAGCTCCTGGGTCGGCGTTTTGTCATGGCTGTGCGTGGCTGCGGTCTTCGCCGGCTTCTCCTGGCGGATTTCAAGGACTTGCACGATGGCCTACAAGGAACTCGAAAGGTAACCGGAAAGGGAACCCGAGAGGGAGAACACGAGAGGGAGCCTGATCTGTGAGTGCTCAGCAAGCTCTTTCGTTCCACTAGGCCTTCCTTTTTGCTGCTGCGTGCACGAGACGAAGGATGGTTGGGTAGGGGCTGTACACTCAAATGGTCATAGTTTTGCACATCGAACCTGGTGCTTACAGAGGCCCAGGTGAGAAATTTTGATCCCACCCATCTGTGCGGGGCGGGTTGCTATGACATACGACCATTGATTTTTCTGGTGCGACCGTCATGCCAAAGCATGTGCGAGTACTGCCGATGCGGCCTGCAGTCTTAGTTCCAAATTTTTAAAGACAGGGCCTCACGCACTTCACAGAGCTGCGGGAAGAAAATGAGAGCGGCACGATGTTAGAACTGAGAGCGCAAGTTCATGAGCAGCAGGCTTATTGAAGCTTGCTTCTCCAAGCCCTGATGCGACTTCACCCGCTGTTGTGCATTTTCCTGCGTCTACTATGCATCTGAAAGAAACTGGGAACCCTGAAACATCCACAAATCTTCACGCCTTACGCCTTGCCTTCAGGCATCCCAGACTCCCGGACTCCATCCTGTCCACGCCCCCCGCAGCGGGCCCAGAACTTTCTTTTGGGGTTTAGGAAGGGCCGTTTAGTGGGTTAAGAGCTTCGGGGTTTAGGAAGGCATGCTTAGGGGCTGGAGTTTTTATAAGGGTTTAGGAAGGGCGAGCCTGGCACAACTCGAAGGGAAACGATTTGTTTGGGCTTCGGGGGCGCCTGAGCACGAGAGCGAGCAAGGTGGTGCCCCGATCACGTGCAGAGGGCTCTACCGCAATCCGCGCGCCTTCCGCCCCCAGGGCGCCCTGGCCATCACCTCCAACTTCGGCCCGAAAGAAACTTCATTGGCTTCATCCTCTACTTTGTCGAGGCGCTGTATCCCAGCCAGAGAGTACGCCCAGCTCGTCAAAAGTGTGGGCGCTTGTTCCCCGTAATGCCGGTCTGTTTGAGCATGTGTCTCTCGTGCTGTAAGACTGTGTGACAGTGTGTGCCTGTGTGTGTGAGCACGTGTCGTGTTCCTCGTACTGTAGATATCGGTATTTGTGAGCACGTGATCTTCGTGGGTATGTGTGAGCATGTGTTCCGCGTGCTGACTTCTCACTTGAGATCAGAGTGTGAGTACTCGGCATCAAAAATTTGTTGACGACATGTTCCTGTTCAAGTTGCGAACAGGAGCATTGCATGGCACAGTCCGTCCGCCTTACTGCTTTCATCTTACAGTGACGTTTCTTTCGTTTTACTAGCAGAATTCATTTTTTTGCTCAATTGGGAGAAGTTTGTGTAAAGAGCATGTTTGTCAGAACCTTGAAGGCAAAGGAAGTTCTCATGCTTCGCAGCGGTGCAAATCGCATGACGTGCGGTTCTCAGGTGTCAAACCTCTGTGTGCAATGAGCTAGCGAGTTGGGAGAAGTTGGAGTGGGGCGTGTCCGAGGACCGCAATCTCGACGCTTTCAAGGCAGCCGAAGCTCTGACGGCTCACAGCGGTGCTGACGTTCGTCACGCAGTCGCAGGTGCCAGAC
Source organism: Symbiodinium sp. clade A Y106 (assembly GCA_003297005.1). Taxonomy (NCBI): domain Eukaryota; class Dinophyceae; order Suessiales; family Symbiodiniaceae; genus Symbiodinium; species Symbiodinium sp. clade A. The sequence goes on along the minus strand of BGNK01008080.1, from coordinate 9,401 downwards.
CTCCGTGTGCGATGAGGCTCAATGAGGCGCGCCAGCACGCAGTGAATCTGGAGAAGTTTGAGTAGGAGCATGTGTGTCAGGACCCGCAACCTTGAGGCGTTCAAGGCAGCGGAAGCGCTGATGGCTCGCAGCCGTACTGACATGCAAGTCGTTCGTCATGCGCTTCTCAGGTTTCAAACCTCTGTGCGCAAGGAAGCTGCGCAGGGCAAGCGGCCGCGGTTCTCAGGTTTCGAAACTCTGTGTGCAATGAAGGTGTGCAGGCACGTGACCAGTCGATTGGGAAAAGTTTGAGTAACAATTGGAAAAACTGCAGGCAGGCTGCAGGGGAAGGTTTTAGGGACTCTGCTGGCAGCAAGCGCGTGCCCGTGGACGCCATGGGTGCTTGGAAGCTCCAAGGCGTAAGCTGCAGGCGTACAGGAGACCTTGTCAACGCATTTCGAGGGACGATGTGCCCTCCCACGCACGGTGTCCGTGCGTTACAGAGCGCTAGGCGCCTTGTATAGGATTGCATGCTTTAGAAGGTTGGCTGATGGCTGCCTCCGCGCGTCCATCTGCGCGTTAGAGAAGCGAGTTGGGGACTCATAGGCTCCGCGGCTACAGCGTCAAAAGCCTTCCGCAAGTACAGACGCCTGGCGCAGCGGGGGGGGCCCGCATAGCATCAAAATGCCAACCTCCTGGCAACTTTCCTTTCGGGTTCTCAGCGGCGAGTTCAGGTTCTGGGCCTCTCCTTCAGGCCCCCGCAGATTTTACTAGAACCTTTTGCAGGGCCTACGGCTATACGCAGCCTGAGCCTGCTGAGATTTTGTGTTTGCCAGCTCGAAAATCTCAGTTTTGACCACCACCCGGTTCTGCATGTTGAATGAGCTTGCGCATACGCGTGAGTGATGAGTCCATCACTTCCGTTCGCGCATGTCAGAAGGAGTTTTGAAAATGAATTGCCAGACAGGAGAAACCCATAGAAATGCTGTTGAACATGTTTGTTTGTGTTGCATCTTCGCTTCGTTCCGAAAACCTTGCATGTCCGGAAATGCCGAAGCCATGGCTCAAGCAATTTTATTTTGCACACAAAGCATATCAAAGCGTTCCCTCGAGCGCGGAGGTGCGCCCAGCTGATTGCCGAGAGCGCGTTTGGCACTGCGCCTTTTGTGCGCGAAGCATGGCGCCACTGGCGCCATCCAGCCAGCTGATCAGTGTGGATTTGCAGCAGGATACGCAAGGTGAAGTGAAGATAAGTGAAGGTCACAGAAGTCGAGATACCAGCATACAGACCTCGTTGAGAGCCAGATTGCCAGGTTCTCCGCTCGCGTCTCGATGAGGCAGAGCAGCAGCTTGCAGAACTTGATGGCTTCAGTGTACATCGCCGCTCCTCCCACGGGTCCCTGACGCTCCGAACATGACGAATGAGAATGAGAAGCCATCCACCACCGAGGTGCCTGTTGTCGAGGGAGACTGGGCTCTTCAGTCAAGCTCGCTTTTCTACCGAAACAGAACATGTGAATGTCAACCAGGTACAGGAGGTGTCGTTTTCGTACCTAGTCCGCTAGTTGCAACATGTTCCAGGTGGAAGTGGAGGAGGAAGAAGTGACGGAAGTTCGGTTCGAGGACAGCATTTGGACGGTACCTTTGCTCCTGGGCCTTGCAGAGCTTCCCCTTGGGTGGTTTGATAGTCTCTTTGCCGCTTTGCTCGTGGTGCTCAACGTCACCATGCAAACATGCTTCTCGGCCATCCTGCTGACGCGTGCCTTCATGGGAGATGCATTTGAGACGAAGGTCGGTGCTGCAGAGGTCTGGCGCACAAGTGTGGCTCACGATTTCAAGCATTTGGACTTGGCGGACACCAGCCTGGTGTCGCGTGTGTGCATGGGTGATGAGGCGCTCATCCTTTCGACAACTCAGGCAACCTTGAACGACCAGATAAAAGGCTTTCTGGGGTTGGAAAAGACGCAGTACGTGCATGGGACCTTCCAGCCGGCATTCTGCTATGCATGCTTTGCATCGTGCTGTGGACACTGTGCGTGTACAAGGCCCATTGCTTTGTGGTGAAGGGGTGTGTGGAGTCGTGCTAACCGGTGATAGCTATCTGCGAGACCAGCTTCAACGAGTAAAGAAGCTTTTGCAGTGGCTTTTTAGTCCTCGAGCTGCATGTGTTCTTGTTTCCTGCGCTGGCGTGATCGTTGCTAGCACAAGCTCGCTGACGGACCTGCCCAAAGGCAATCCCCCAGCCCCACATCCTGAATCCGTTACGGACTCTGCGCTTGGAGGAGTTCCGGCTCATATGGAGGCATGCAGAAATCGCCATCTCCATTCCGACGTCGTCAGGTCGCAGGACATCCGAAGTTCGAAAGCAACGGCCGAGAGCATGAGTCAGCATGAGCCTGAGTCCTTTGAAGGCGGCAGGGCAGCATCCAGGGGTTACCAAAGACCTGCTCCAGTGAGGAATAAAGCCGGAAACGCATAGTGAGCCCGTTACCAGAAACTGATTCAGACACTAGGTCGCTCGCTTGCTGGTCCCCTGTAAATTAAGGTTTCGGGGAAATGGATACAGGTCTTGATATTGGGGTTTGAGGTCAACACAAGCTCGCAGGACGTCGCTCAAGAAGAACAGATTCCGCAGTTTGTCCCGTGCGCGGCGGTCCATGCTGGTCCTTATACACTTGGCAAGGGCAGGAATTGCCTCCATCCTCCTGGTCGCTGGAATTCTGTGGTTGGCTCGAACGACGTCCATCCAGGAGCTCATGCTGAATGCTGTCGCGCTGAATGCGATTCTGGATGTTGATGAATTCCTGTTTGTCGGCATGACGCCTGCCAAAATTCAGGAAGCGCTTGGAAAGTTAAAGCCGACAAAGGTCTATTACAGCAACTTTCGGAGTCAAGTGGAATCCATAGTGCATTTTGGTTCTTTGCTGACGGTTGTACTCCTCTCCTTCTTTCTCTTGGAACCTTTGCAGCAAATCATGCCGACGGTGAAGACACAGATGTGCGATGGCAATCAGGCTTTCGTAACAGATACGCAGAGGACAATCGACCTGGTGACCGTGATGTCCCGAGACCTTCGAAATGACTCCATCAGCGAGATTGCGGTGCGGGCTCACAAAGCCACATCTGCAACAACCCCTGATGGCTTCTCCACCTACATCACTTTCGCACCCGACATTGACACATTTTCGGAGCGCAGGTCACGCACAATGCGAGAAGAAGCCTCAGCCTATCCCTTCTGCGTGGAGACCCGGCTGCTGAATAGCAGCGGCGACATGTACGGCGATGCCTCCATGCAGCCTTTGGCCACGCAGCTTGTCAACACCGCAGCAGCCACCGTCGGGCACACCGGTGCAACATCTTGCTTGGAGCTGAAGGATCAGTGCAGTCGTTTGAACGCCCGCTTGCAGCTGTTCTTTCGGCAGCCCGGCGCTACTGCTTCGTGCGTCTCAGCTCACACCAGCTATGCTTTTGCTTTTACCAGAAGAGGTCTTCTAGCGTGGTGCAGCATTGAATCAGAATCTCAAAGAGTTCAGGCTGCATCGCCATCCTTGTGTATAGAGGAGCCAGCAAATACATGAATACATGTCGTTTCTTTTCACCATCAGCCTTTTTTGCGGCTGTTGCCTCAACAGCCAAATGGCTCTCACAAACAATCCGAGGCAGCAACAAAAAAAGAGGGGAGCCTGGGCCCCTGACTTGTTGCAAGCTTTCGGATCGGGGCTTGGCAGTCTTGGTGCTACCAGGCGATCTCACTTCTTTGTGACCTTCATGGTATCATGGTTGTGTGTGTGTAGTTACCTCCAACAAAACGAACCACGCCACCTGTTTCGATCTTTAATGGCACAGCCTGCATGGCGCCACACCTGGCCCTGACTCCGTTCCACCACCTTCTCCGTCTTCCATTGTATCATGTTGCCATGACTCCCGCTTTGCAGCGAGATCGCCGCTAAGCTCCCTGAACCGGAGGCTTTAGGAGGCAAGGCAGGATGCAAGGAGACGCAACTGTCGTTCTTGAGTGAAAGTCATAGGAAAGTGAACGTGTGGTGCTAAACTGTCAGCAGTATTCGATGCACTCCATGAGATTCATGATTGTGCTTCCCTGGAAAACCGTTGCTTTACTGGTGTTCCATTTAAGGTTTCTGCCCACTCCGTGTGCTCGACATCGATAGGAAACATGATTCCAAGCCTCCAGCTCAGCATTACTGGGAAGCATTGTCGTGAGCATCACATTCCTGTATTTACCCTAAGATCCTTTGGCCGCCACTTTAACGACTGCCGATTCCGCGATTGAAGGTGAGCTACAAGTAATGCATGGGTTGCGATGTGTATGTTCATGTCTTGAATAGTTCTTGCATCGCCGAAGGTTCAAGCCTTAGTAGATGTTTCCACCATGTGTATTGCCAGGGCCAGCCTTGACTCAGCAAGTTCCTGATTCAACCGAGCTCATTCTTCAAGTTTCACCATGCGCTTGCAGTGCAGTCCCCCGAAAGTTTGCTAAGAAGTTGCATCAGCCTATGTATGCCACAACAGATTTTCGTATATGATGCGGATTCGGATATCTCTACTTTCTGTCGGCGAGATTGATGTTGTGCGCAGTTGTCAAAGTTGCTGGCTGAGCCGTGGCAGTGGACTCATGCAGATTCGATGCTTCAAGGAGCTTTGAGGCACATCTTGGGCTGCTTTGGTGTAAGCTCCTTGGTAGCCTTGGCAACTTTAACTTGGGATAAGCTAAACCATTCAAGCTGTCGTTGTTATCGGGCATGGAAGCTGTGCAGCTGATCTCTGCGGTGTGAATAAGGAGCGCCTGGGCTGGCTGTTGTGGACTCATGAAGCGGAAGACGGAGGAACTAGCGGTAGAATGGGAACCTGAACAGAGTAGCTGGCACGGCTGGAACGCCTCGCAATCAGACTGGGAGCGGGAGTACCGGAAGCGGCTATCGCAAGCCAAGAATGCCGGAGAGGTGTGGACGATCTGGCAGGAAGCCAGCCAGAACATCACCATGAACGAAATCCACCTGACCACTGCCCTGAAAGGCTGCCAGGGTGATCCCAAAATAGCCATGCGAATCTTCCGGAAGGCAACCGAAGCCGGTGTAGAAGTCAACGCTGTTCACTTTGCCTGCGTTCTCAAGGTACCGGGCACCCCGACTAAAAAGCTCCTGTCTCGGATGAAGGAGCACTCTGTGGAAGGAAACCGCTTCACATGGAATGCAGCCTTGACGGGCTGTGCTGCTCAGGCTGCTTGGGGAATCTTCGAGCAGATCGATCGTCCAGACCGCTACGCCATTGCCAGCTTGCTGAAGAAATGTGCGCCAGAAGAGGTCCCAAAGGCCTTGAAGATCGCCAAAAAGCATGGCATTCAGCCTGATCGTGCGATCCTCAACTCTGCGGCGACGGCGTCTCCCGGTTCCTTCTTGAAGATCTTGAAGCAGATCCCCGTGAAGCCCGACCTTCAGTTCTTCAACATCGTCCTCAACAAGGCCGTAGACTTCGACCTGCCGGATGTAGCACGGAAAGCCTTCGCAGAACTGAAAGCTGAAGGCCTCAAACCCGACTCGTTCTCGCTGAATCGCTTCCTGGCGGCGCTCCTACGGCAGGGCCCAAATGAGTGCAGCGTGGAGGCAAGGTCTGTGCTGGAGACCCATCGAAAGTTGATCGACAAGCACACCTGGACGATATTCGGAAAATCCCTCGTTGAGTCCGGCAGGCCCAATGAAGCACTCCAGATCTACAAGCAAGAGCGGAGGACTTTCGGAAGATTGAAACCGGACGTCGCGTTCTTCAATGTGTACTTGGGTGCTTGTGCCAAAGCAGCCGTGGTGGATCTGGCCCAGGAGATCTGGGAGGATCTGTCCAGGTTCGCCAAAGCGGACCTAGTGTCGCATCACTGCATGATTCAGGTGTATGCTGCCGTGGGACAGCTGGACTCGGCAGAGAAGGAGCTGGAACGAATGGAGGCGAATGGTATTGAAGCCACCGCAAGAACTTACAACAGCTTAATCGATGCTGCAAGCAAGGCCGCAGATTTCAAGCGGGCAAGACGACTTTTTCAAGCCATGCAGGAGAGGGAACTTGAAGCCGACGTCTTCACCTTTAACATCCTCATCAACAGTGCTGCCAACATGGGCCGGTGTAAGCGGGCGGATTCCTACTTCCGGCAGATGCAAGAGCTGGGAATCTCGCCGGATGCGGTGACGGCGGTGAGCCTTCTGAACGCCTATTCTCACGGCGGCGAGGCCGAGAAAGCCCTTGCTTTCTACGAGAAGCTTCCGAGTTTTGGCCTCGAGCCGACGACGAGCTGCATCAACGCACTCGTCGACTGCCTGAGCCGGAGCGGGCACTTCGAGAAGGCCTGGCAGCGCGTGGAAGCCGCGGAAGCGAAGGCCCTGGCCGACACGGTGACCTACATGGCCTTCTTGGGAGCCTGCCGGAACCTCAAGTCCAAGCTGCACGCCAAGGAGGCCTTTGCCAGGTGGGAGCTGTAGCTTGAGGGTGAAAGGCGTCTTCAGCGTCTGTTGGGTCTATGGGGTGTAGGACAGTCTACGGTTCGATCGAGGGGTGAGCCTGCCAGGTTGAAGGAGGTGGCAGACAGGCCCGCCTTGGCTAGTGCTTATGTTCTCATGTCGGAGCTCTACGAGACTTTGGGGAACCACAGAAAGGCTCAGAAGCTCGAGGCTCGAGATCTGAAAAGGGTTCCCATCATATATGGGGTGCCAAAAAGGGGTACCTATAGCTGCTCCTAGAAGGGGTTACTACAAGGACCTTAGGGTACCTAACAGGGTAACTGAACGGGTACCTACCATCGGGCTGTTACTTTCAGGGGTACTTTAAGGCGACGCACCTATGTAAAGGTTCTGCAAAAGGGTGCCTCTATGGGGTACTCTAAGGGTTTCCCTATGAGGCGGAGCGCGTGGCCTCTGGTTTGGTGAAGCAGCGAGGCGAGTCCTACTTGCACCTCGAAGAAGAGGGCGGCTTCACTGTGAGGACCTTCACCGCCGGCCCCGTTTTGGCTTCGGGGGCCACGGAGGAGGGTACGGAGAGGGCTACGGAGGGCGCGGAGGTGGATTCCGAGCTTTGCAGGGCTTTGGCGTCATTGACTCGGCAGCTGCGTGCCGCGGGGCATGAGCCGGATTTAGCATCTGCCTCGGCCCGACACGAGAGCGCCAAGGAGAAGGCTTTATCCTTGCAGTCCCACTCGGAGAAGAAGGCCCTGGCCCTGGCCCTGCATCGGCGGAAGGGTCTATGCCGCCATGCCCCCATCAGCATCTGGGCTCTTGTGAAGGACGTTAATTGAAGTTACCGCTCTAAAGGAAACCTCAATATTTACTATAGATGAAGTTACCATAATCAGGAAACCCTATGATTCACTATGGATGGCTATTCTGACAATTTAACCACCCCAAACCCTGGAACCTTAAAGGAACCCCTCTAGACCCCTTAGAGGATTCCTATGATAACTTCAAGAGAGTTCCTTAAGAACCCCAAAACCCTAAACCCTAAACCCCTAAACCCCTAAACCCTAAACCCTAAACCCTAAACCCCTAAACCCCTAAACCCCAAACCCCTAAACCCCTAAACCCCTAACCCCTAACCCCTAAGAGCCCAGGCATCACCAAGAACCTTCGGGTCTGACCGGGCCTCAGTCGATTGAAAAGGCACTCTCTTTGAGCGCTTTTGAAAGGGCTTTGGGGCTTGTTTTTGGGGGTCTTAGGGGTTTTGGGGGCTTCAGGAGTTTTAGGGATTTGGGGGTTTGGAGGTTTTGGGGTTTAGGGTTTAGGGGTTCAGTGTTGCATGGAGGCAACGACTGTCATGGTGCGATGATGGTGGCTTCCAGGGCCTACAGCTGCGAGATCCATCTTCGAGATCGATCGCGCTGGCACATCTTTAAAGACGGCGGCTGCAGCTGCGGTGGTCACTGGTAGAGCGAAGAGCAACTAGCAAGAACTTCCAGACGCTGGTGAGGAATGGACCTTGGCCTCTGAGGTGGAGGCCACGACTTGAGCTGAGACGTGAGACGATTCGGACTGGCGATGCTTTGATGGCATCACGGCGCTCCCGATTTCGCTCCGGAGGAAAAGGTCTACACTGCCGTGGATGGACACTTCCAGGAGTGCCGTTTCACAGCATCTGAAGGCTCGGCTTCGATTGACAGGAAGGTGCGAGACAGACCTCTATGGCAATGACTTGCTCGCAAGTTCAGCATATCCGCACTACATACCGAACATGGCCCTGAACCGAACATGATGTATGCATCATGTCGCAAGATGGGAGCGTGTGCCGATGTCGCGTACACGATGTGCCCCCCCGGCGAAGTCGGCTCAGGCTTTTTCTTCACCCCCACCACGTGTATGGTGCCAGGCAAGATGCAACATAAACTCTGCATGTATGACGTGCCTCATTTCTTGTGCAAGAGGTTGGGGGTTGGCAGAGGTGGGCATAGGCACGGTTTCGCGGATGTGTGCCATGCGCCGTGCGCTGAGCTGTCAGCGAGGCCTGGAAGGTTGGCAAAGCAGCTCTCGGAATGTTGCCGTCACAATGGACTTGTGCATATTCTTCCAAATCATTCCAGTCTTGTTATACAGTAACTATGGTACTTCTTTGTAGACCCTAAACCCCAAGCCCTAAACACAAAGTCCTCCTTACCTAGGAACCTGCAGCTGATTGAGCTTCAGCATGGCTCCAGGATCACGAAAGAAGCATCGCAAATGGTCCCGAATGTGCAAACTTGGTTATTTGTTTTTGTTTTGTACTTGTAGTAATGATGCTTTCGGAATGACTCTGATGAGTCGGGTGTCCTGCATCTACATGCATGCATGCATGCATGCATACAGACGCAAATGATCACATGACCACATCTGCCACACTGCCCACCTGCCCACCTTCGTACCTGCCTACCCCCCCACCAACCTACCTACCTACCTGCCTGCCTGCCTGCCCACCTACCCACGCTCCCACCGCACCTACCCACCTACCCACCTACCCACCTACCCACCTACCCACCTACCCACCTACCCACCTAACCGACCCACCTGCCCACCTCCCGCAAACACCACCGACCCACTTACCCACCTACCCCCCTACCCACACACCAACACCCACCAGTCGCCACTCAGGTGCCTAGCTGCCTGGCTCTCTAGTTACCCAACTACCCGGCTTACCTTGCACAGCATCCGAACCTCTCGCAGCACTTGTCTAAATAGCAGAGCATTGGGCAGGTTGCGATGCGTTGGCTGTGACTACATCCTCAGACCTGGCTCAAGCACTCTTCGTTTCTTACAGGTTTTCAAAGATAGCGGCAGTTGGCATGGTCAAAGCCTTGATTTTGGCGCTCCTTCCGGTGGCGCTTGCTTTCGCATCATGCCCCAGCGGAGAGTGTGAGGAAAGCGCAGTGGTGCAAGTGCGAAAGTCCGAGAGGTCCAAGC
>BGNK01008079.1:0-13445 GCA_003297005.1 Symbiodinium sp. clade A Y106 | reverse complement strand
AAACAAATAAAGACAAAGTTTGCCAAATACGAACATAAATAAGGTTTTGGGCCCTTTACATATAAGCCCTGTTGATCTAATCCCTGTTGTTCTGGTTCGGCGCAAACGGTTAAGGATAAGTCCTAAAACCAGAGTTTCTCAAGCTCGACTTCCGATCAGAGCTAGCCACTTCAAGCTTCGGCCTTATGGTGGCCCCCAGGGTCCAAAGGACCCAAGAATTAGGTATGCGATTTAGGCCACTAGTAAGGTAGGGTAGTACTTTGGGGGACTAGGTACTCGCTCAGACCCTTTAGAAGGACGACGGCTTCCAGTACAAAGGCGTAAAAGTCTTTATCGGACAGAGCTCCACCGTTTCGGAGATCTCCCGGTGCATTTGGCAGGCTCAAAGCATGCGCCGAAAGGAAAACGGAAAGAGATGCATATGCGAAGGTTTCTTTTGGGGCGGTGGTTTAGAGTTTATCGCTGAGGGTTCAGGGCTTACTCTGTGCTCTTCAGCTGATGGCATCAAAGGTCCCGAAACCATAGCAGGACATGGCGGATCTCTGAAGCCGAATTGGACTTACGTCACCCCAAGGCATAAGCGCCACTGTAGATCGACAGCATACAAGCACGAAAATAGGGCCCACTATCCCGTTCTACCCAAGGAGGATACTCTCCGAAGCATGTACAGATCCTAGGTCCTAGGTGCTCAGACAAGGCCCTCTCTCGTTTCCATTTTCGGAACAAAGGCGGCGTATGTACACCTCGGACCCTAAAGCATCGAGCTTCGAGTTTCTGATAGATTCGGGAACGGTTTCGGGTTTAGGTTTGATTCGGGTAGTTGAGGGCCCGATTTCTGCACTGCCAAACCCGAAGCCCAACGATCGACGATGCCAGACCCTAACCTTCATGCCTACCTGAAGAGGTGGTTGTGCTAGCAATTACTCATCGAACCACAGGGCGATGCATAGGCAGCCGCCTAGACGGATGGGCATGGCATTGAAGTATAAGTACATATAGCCGCGTCGCTGCTGGGCCGATGGGTTGCAGACGAAGGCGTATATGTATGAATGCCTGTACATGTCACCCTGCGTGTACATGCTGAAGTCTATGTATGTTTGGATGAGGTTGCACACCCACTTGGTGCCCAGTACAAATAACCAACACATGCATGCATGACGGAAGGACGAACGGACGAACGGACGGACCGACCGATGAATACAGGCATGTATGTTAGCATGTCATGCACGTATCTGCTGGCTTGCAACGCGAACATACAGCATCAGATCCAATGATCACGATTGCCAAAAACAAAGCGGTGCCGGTGCAATGAAGCAATGAAGCCTTATGCATGAAACCACCAAACACAAATCCGACAGCCCTCATCTACGCGGTTGACGGCGGCACTCCGACCTGGGGAACAATTTGCCGAAGGGATTTCCGGCAAAGGGGCTTGGGCTTGGGGATTTCAGTTTTACGGAGAACTGAAAACCGTTATTTGTTGGACCAGGTTTAGAACTCAAGGAGCCAATGAAGAATTGTTGACATGGAACAGACAATAGGACCGGTGGGGCGAGCAGACTCTAGCGGCCATGGACCAGACAAGGATTCATGCGCTCAATTGCATGGAGAAGAATTGCCAGCCGGCCCACAATTCTGCAGGTGATCAGGGACCCTTTTGAACCTTTTGAAGAGCCTGAAAGATAGGATCCTAAATGCAAACGCACACACCCCATTTCCAACAGCCCTTACAACACCCTTTTGACTTTCAAGCCTTTCTGTTGAGACGCTCTATGGAACCCTTCCAACAACCTGCGTGGAACCCTTTCCTTGAAACCCCTGCCAAAACCGGTGAACCCGTTGTGAACCCCGAAAAACCTCACAGATCCCTTCAAATCCCAACAAGCATATAAACCCCATAGAACCGCTCTTGCTCCAAACCCTTAAACCCCTTGATTAAACTGCAACACCGCAAAACCGTTCCATCGGAGCCTAAGCATTGTGTCAGGGTCTTGGGACATTCTAGACATGAATATTGTACTCAGGAGTATAAAGGAACAACACGGAAATCATTCCGATCTAGTAGCACCCTTTGTAAGTAGGGCTGCCTCCTCTTCGGCCTCTTCCAGTTCACGCAGTTCTTCCTCCGCCTCCGGCTGCTGCATGCATGCTCTTCTGGGCAGTTGGGGTGGTCGGGTTGCGAAAGGGCTTTTCAAGGGCTAAGGGTTCCTTCAAGGGTTGTACAGAGGGTTGTATGAAGGTTCCTGGAGGTAAGGCTTTGGGCTAAGGGCTGTGGGTTTAGGATTTTGCTTGATGCTTCGAGGCATTAGGTTGTTAACATCTTGAGGTTCAAGATGATTATGGGTTAGGTCGGTTTGGAATCAAGGGTTTGTGGTCTATGTTCAGGTTTTAGGAATGGGGTGCGGCTTCGAGCCCAAACCCTTACCCATATCCACAACACTATACTATGCATCCACACCCTAAGCCCTTATATAGGGGCCTTAATAGTTTGAACAGGGTTTCGGGGCCCATTATACTCTAATTATAATAAGGAGCCCCCAAACTAGTATAGGTAATTAAATTTTAAGGCCGCTATAGTAAACCCTAAACCCGAAACCGAGTCTCACCCTTCAAGGGATCTGCGCTCACTTCGGAGGCTCTCCCAGCCCATGCAAAGATCTCGGGCTTTAGGCTTAGCTTAGGCCAAGAGTAGGAAATCTCTGCACTAATCGTCCTCATCTTTTGTTCCAGCTGAAGTTCGCTGTGCAAAGACCCCATGAACAGATCTATACGGTCTGTAGGGTTGGGGGTTTAGGGCTTGGATCAGCCTAACACTACACTACGAGGCCAAAAGAGCTTTGCACTTTTCAGGGCCTATGGGGTTTAGGGCTGTCTTTAAAGGTGTAGTGGAGAACAGGTTTAGGGTTTAGGGTTTGGGGTTTAGGGTTGTAGGGTCTGGGATTGAGGATGGACTTTGCGAGGCTAGTGGTGCCATGTTTTCTGATTACAGTACCGCCACTTGTACCTTCTCCTACCACTGCTCATAAGGCTTAAACCCGCTCCGCCCCCCCGAGATCCCTCAGGCTCAAGCCTAAACCCTTCAACCCTAAACCCTTTATAAATCCTTCAACCCCAAACCCTTCAACCCTAAACCCTAAATCCTTCAAGCCCAAGCCATAAGCCGCCGAAAGCCCTACAGCCCGACAACCCGAACCTCCTGGAGACTCCGCCGCACTTTGGGCTTTCGCTTCAAGAACTGCGCGTGGTTGTCCAGATCCAGCTCCTTGGGCCTCCCCCACCTGCAAAACGGGTGAGTTCTTGGTCTAGGGTTTAGGGTTTAGGGGTTGCAGGGAGGAACTCACATCAGCTTGTAGGGTGCTTACTCTGGGACTATATCGGGAACTATAGGCTACAGGTTGATTGTTTTTGTTGCTGGGCTTTTGCAGGGCTTTACTTCCTGGATTGGGTCGAACTGTCGATTCTGGGAATGTCTTGGTCGTGGCAAGTTTTTAAAGGCCGTCGGAATTAGAAATCCATTCGTTCTGATCGATTGTGCTTGTGGTGCATGATCAAAAGCATCAAGCACAAATGCATGCAGGGCCTAGATGGCTGGTGTTGGGCTCAAGCTTAGGATTTAGCGTTTTGATCACCAGGAGTACTTATCTAGACTTCTATACGCTGTGTCGTCCAAACCATGAAAATCAACAAGGCCCAAACTTAAACCCCAAAGCTCTTACCTTAAACGCCTGCAGGCGACGTTCTAAGCTCCTACGAACGAAAACCTCCAATAATAACCCCATATCTTCACTCCGAAAACAACTCAAAAACCGAATGTTTCAGCTTCGCGCGGCTGGGCTCCAGGACAAAGCAAGTGCGGAACTTAGCAAAACGATTGTGCGTTCCTGTGATTCATCGTACTATTACTACAATATCGCCGAGTATGTGAAATTATGCTGTATTCGATTATCTCTAATAAGATCCCAAGCCCACTAATTAAGCCCACTTCAGTTGACCATGTTCTCGGAGCCTTGCGAAAGAAGTTACTTTGTAGGCCAACATGAAAAGGGAATAGGTTGAATAGGGTTTAGCATCTAGAATTCAGGGTTTAGAGAGCAAAGGATTCAGGGTTTTAGTTGTGCTTACAAGGGTAGTCTGTGATTGCCTTCGTGGGATAACATGCAACTCCTCATCCAAAAAAACCCAATCTTCCTGGGCAGCCGGCTCAGGATCTGCGGGTACGGAGTTCCGGTGCGACAGCGTGACCGGCAAGAAGTTGTCGGGAGTGTAGACCTCAGGCACCCACCGTGACGCCGTGTCTCATCTCAGCCCAAAACCCAGAGGGTCAGCCAGCAAGATAAAAGGCATATTTGCGCCTCGAAGTCCTGTACCATATTGGCATCATACCGTCAACCCTGAACCTAAATCCTGAACCCTAAACCCTGAACCGCTCTTTACGAGGAGACTCTGAAGCCTCGACAGCTACTACGAAGTACTACAACGAGTATGATACTCCCGGAACCTCGTGGCCCTAGCTTCGAAGACCGGAACCCTCAACGTAACCCTGCCTAGAGGGTCGTACCCTACCCCTTTTTTAGGGTACCTAGTTTTATGGGTAGGTTCTCTTATATAGAAAAGTAGGTACCTTAAACAAGGGGTAGGGTATGACCCTGTAGGTAGATTGCAGAGGTCCTGAACCTAGTTCAAAATCCTGGATAGTTGCATGAGGTCTTTGGGATACATGTACAACCACACTGGGACTATGTAAGGGGTTGACAGTAAATTGACAGTCACCTCTAGCGGACGCCTGAACTCCAAACCCGTCCGGGCATCCGACGCCCTCCTGGAACGGATCCCGAACTGCCAGTGGCAAGTACTCCTCAGTCAACGAAGTAGAGGTTTAGGGTTTACGCTCTTACGGGCTTGCAGTGTTTGTTCAACTGGGACTGCTTTATAGGGCTCAGGGTTCAGAAGGTTGAGAGTTCACAGGGTATAGGACGCATAGGGCTTGTAGCACCAGCATGTTGGCTTGAAGGTGTAGCAGTGAAGATAATATACAAGTTTCGGGTTAAGATGATTTACGGTATGGGGTTCCAAATGGTTTGCAAAGTTTACACTCTCCTTTTAGTAGTCTGCATCGTAGTTCCTTGTCCTGGTTAGCTTTTAGTAGGCTCCTGAATACATAATTGGTTACACTAAAAACGGAACGAGGATGGAGACTATCGGTGGAGCGTGAAGTGAGAGGGTAATTCGAGCCTCGGGCTTCTAGACCATCGGCTACTCACTATTGCAGTCCGAATACCCTCTAGTCAGGGTTTAGGGTTAAGGGCTACTGCAGCCTGAATACCCTCTAGTAGGGAACATAAACAGAAAGGAACCTCGGACCGGAAGGTCCTGGAAAAGGTTCGGGGGGATTCAGTCTCGCAGAACCAAGAAACCCCTAGAAAAAGCACCTAGTCCTCATGCAATATCTAAAACCATGAAGCCTTCTAGGCTATGGCTCAGATTTTCATACACAAGTGGGAGATGGCAGCCTCCAGTAGTAACTGTAGCCCATGCGCCTGCAAACCCCCAAGCCCGAAAGAAGCAGAGCACACTGAGCCCCAGTCAGCAACCCTGTTCCAGGGCACCGTCGAAAATGGCATCCGGTGCCGCGTGTTCGCCTCACATGTCACGCATGCCTTTGAGCTTGGCTCATGCTGGTCTGCCTTAGCTTTTTTGGTGGCTAGCAAGGGGACATACCCTAAACCCTAAACCTTCCCTTTCAGGGGCCCCGTCTCGTGCGCCGCCACCTGGCCCGATACCTTGCCAGGGTTCCTACGTCAGACCCCCCCCTCGTTCGAGAAATGACTACTTGGGGGTTCATGGGACTTATAGTAAGTACAAATTTGAGTATCTTTATTGTGACTGTAAGTATACTGTTAAGTTTATTTACCTTATATATAACCCTTACTTCGTCCCATGAACCTTTGAGTAGTACTGACGGGGGCGGACAGATGCTCCCCGGAGATTCAAGTTGTGGGGCCGTGTTCACGATAAATACTTCACTTGATTCTCCATCTCCTCCCGAAGCCAAGATGCCTGCTGCCTTAACTTGATCTTGGCAGTTGGTGCTGTGTCTACTTCAACTTGTGTTCCCAAAACGGCTGCAGAACCGAAAGACCGCGGCACCTGTTGAACTCGCGTAACACCCCGACACACCAGCACCAACTCCCGCCGCAGCAATGATACTTCCGAGTTCTACTTCAGATGCATCTACCTTATGGGAACCTCCAGACATCTCTAGACTTCAGAATTTGCCCTAAACCCTACACCCGAAACCTTGGCGGGCTTGCACACCTTGCAGCGTCCGCACATTGAGGGGCCGACCGGATAGTAGGCACCGTTTCCGGTCAGGCCAAGCCATATGGCGCTGATACCTATCGGTGTGGGTTTTTCAACTTCGCAGAGGATGCTTCTCTAAATTGTGGGAGATCCGTAAATATGTGTAGTGGATTTCAGATCTTTTCCTCTCTGCACTCTGGTTCGATCTCGCGCTGAACATCTGGGATTTGGGCTCTTGGGTCTTTGATGGCCTTCGGGTCTATATAAGAAGGCTTTGAAGGAATTAGGCTTGACGTATTGCTTCTGCGTATCTTTGTTTAAAGTGCTCGACTGCAACTTCAATCAGGATCCCACAGCTTAGGGTTAGAGCTTTGATCACAAGGTTTTCGGGTCTGAGCACCCATACAAACTCCAAATGCATGGCTTGGTACTTCAGCTGGCCCTGCAGGTTAAGCCGCTACCAAAACCCAGACTCTTCTGTTGGATTTACATTGCTAACCAGCCCTAAACTACCTAAACCCCTAAACCCTAAACCAGGCTTCACCACAATGTCCTTCATCTCATAATGTCTCCAGATGTCTCCAAGCAAGCTTGACTTTCTAAGCTGGAGAGCTGAAGTGAGCTTGCATCTGTGGCATCCCAACACTCTGGCTCAAGCACTTCTCCAGGGTATAGGACGTGGGCTTTCGGGACAACAGTCCGGATAAGGGTGCAGAACCTATCTAGATCCTGAACCCATCTCCCATGCAGTGCTAGTCAAACACCCTCTCAGCCTAGTGTAGGGACCTTACTCATTAAACTAGGGTTCTGGGGGGATATATTATTGTTAAGAACCGCTGATTTGGGGGAACGCGCTGGATCTGCTGTGGCTTTTGGACCTCCATCGTTTAGCGAGAAGCCTCCGGAGACTAAATCATCCGTATACACACCCTACACGCATTGCCTTACATGTTGTCTTGAATACCCACCCCTGCAACCGAGCAAAATGCAATGAGCCTTATACTGCAAAACCCCAAACCCTAAACCAAAACCACAACCCTGAACCCTAAAGCGCTAAATCAGGCTCAAATTCGTGAGCCCTGCGTGCTCACCCCACCTGCGTCTTGCGCTTCGTTCATGGCGTAATCGAAGCACAAGTCTTCCGAGAGGACCACCACAAGCCTTCAGGGGTCGTCGTGGGGCTATGGGGTTTCGGTTTCGGGTAAGGAAATTTAGGGTGCAGCATCGTCTAGTCTAAGGTCTCCAAACACATCCCGCAGTCCCGCACACCTGCAGATTCAAGGATCCCTGAAACTTACGATTTAGGGCTTAGGGTCTCCATTCACAACCTAAGTGAGCCTAAGTGCTTGCCCAACATCTTGAATCTCGAAACAGACTTGGCATCATCGCTACACATCCGATCTTTCGAGGGTCGAATCAGTGTTGGGTGGACCCCAGCTATGTTGCGAAGGGCGGAGTGGCTGTACATTAACGGAGTGTTAGATTGACATCTCTGACTCTCCGAATATGCCTATCCGGTCCGCGGGCCTCGTGGCAAGACAGGTCTCCGGAACTTTCACAGAATTGGCCTAAACCTCAATCCCTGAACACGCTTTAAACCCCCGACCCTTGACAACAAAACCTGGCACGATCCTCGGCGGCCGGTCACGCTTCGGACTATTCCAGCGATTTTCTTTCTTCGCCTGCACAAGACTTCGATTGCGGTTGGGTGGGGCGTCCATAAATGCACTCCCTCTCGACCCTGAGCCGAGGCTTCAGTCAAGTCGTGGGGCTGAAGGATTCTGCTTCGAACCCCGTCGATGCGGTATCTTAGACCGGTATCCTGAAACCCGATAGCTTCCAATTGCAAAAGACCGAAACACTACAAAATCCCTGGAGGAACTCTACCGTCATACCTCAATAAACCCTACTCGTAGTACACCAGAGAGAGTCTTAGGACTTGCGTTGCCCGACAGGATACACGACCCGGCCTTGGCGAGTTTGCGGAGATCTCGCATGAGCACTTTGTTGATGGCTTCACTCTTCTTTGGCCAGACCCTGCGGCAGTCGTGCGGCTCAGCTCGGGTTACATCATCGCTGCAGGATTCGGGGGTATAGATTTTGAGTAGACCTTATTATGTATGACTAATGTAGGAACCTGATTAAGAAACCCTGGGCCTATAACCCCCAAAATCGTAGGATTCATATAAGGAACCTCAATACATGCCCACGGTTCTGAATCAGGTTCCTACATTAGACCCTACCCCCCTAGACCCTAGGCCCCTACCTAAACCCCGAATAACCGACCTTTTTCATCACTTAGATAAGGAAATCATAATAGGGAACCTTAAAACGGAAGGTTCTTTGGGGTCCAGGTAGACCATGCTTCTACACACCTGGGCTATACTCCTGCGAAGCACTGAGCCTCCTACATTTTTCGGCCTTGGCTCTGAATGCTAAACCCAAATAAGCCAAACAAAACCCAAACCCAAAAGGCTGAAACCCCATAATGTAGGGGCCTTCATTATTAGAATAGGGGTCCTTATCACCAAAAGAGTATTAATGGTAATCATTTTAGGCCCCTATATTACACTGAGACCCTACAGCACTACACTCCCCCAAACCCCGCGCCTGATGGTAATCATGTCCAGCAAGTTCTGATGGTAAAACCTGGCACGCCGGGTTTAGGGCTTTAGGGTTTCCCGTATGACCCTTGGATGGAGGCTCCGGTGTTGCTTGGATTGCGGCGCAGGAATTAAGAAGTTTATGTTTAGGGTTCAAGATATCGGAGATTCAGGGGTTTGGGCCTCGGGTCTCGGATCTGTAAGGGCTTTATGCGTAAGCGAGTACATGTAAAATGTAAGGGCGAGGGTGTAGAGCTTTGCCGGATGGAGGATCTAGACCTCAACACAGACACAATGCCACTAACTGGAACCCTATCACGTTCCGAGTGCTCGCTATCCTACGACTTTGCCAGCTTTGAAGGTCCATAAAGCCATACATGTTCTAGGACAAAGCAGCTCTATGCCCTGTTACCCAGAAACTCCAACAGGCCTTAATTAAGGAATATACCTCAAATCAAAAAGGGATCCAAAAACAATAATGTACGGAATATTCTGAATATTCCGTAAGAAAGGGATACTGGAGTCCCTGGGTACCCTATATGGCAACAAGAACCCATTCTCAGTAAACCGATTTGTCTCGTCGTTGTCGGGACCGCAAGCGACCGACAGCCCTAAACCACTGAACCAGTAAACCCCAAACCTCAACACTGTCATCGATACCTTTGCATCCATAATTACTTGGAGGGTCATGGGACTTAGTAGGTCAGGTTCTATGTACATGGAGCTCAAATGGGGTTATTAGTGGTTGTGTACAGTTACCTTGTTATTTACCCGAGTTTCTAGGTCTCAAGATCCTTCAAGTAGAGCTTGAATCGTTTGGGGACCCTAAAGAGACCTTCCTTACCGGACCTTAAATGAGGGCCCCATGGATGGGGGTAACGGACTGCGGGGGGAAAGCAGCGGGTTCTGCGAACTTAGGTTTGCCAGGCCCCCCTTAAACCGAAT
Organism: Symbiodinium sp. clade A Y106; assembly: GCA_003297005.1. Lineage (NCBI taxonomy): Eukaryota > Dinophyceae > Suessiales > Symbiodiniaceae > Symbiodinium > Symbiodinium sp. clade A. The sequence goes on along the minus strand of BGNK01008079.1, from coordinate 3,597 downwards.
TAGGTCGAAGGTTCCGGGGGTTAGGTAGNCCCCCTACCTACGTGCTTCCCGGTCCACCCACCCATACCCCTGGCGCCGTTGACGTCTGACTATGCACGGGTTGAGCCTGACCTTGGGTACGTTACTCACTTCTCAGGAATTTGAGTGAATGCGTTGTAATGCTGTGCACCTGCGAAGTGTTTGGGGCTGTTCGAATGTAGCTCTGTTAAAATTGCAAAACCCAGTCTTCGCAGCAACCTGTTCCCTCCCCCTCTCTGTCTCATATGACGTACATGTGTGTTAAATATACATTTATACATGCATACATACATGAAGGCCCCATGGATGGGGGTAACGGACTGCGGGGGGAAAGCACGGGTTCTGCGAACTTAGGTTTGCCAGGCCCCCCTTAAACCGAATTAGGTCGAAGGTTCCGGGGGTTAGGTAGGGTTAGGTCTAGGGTTGGGTGACAGGTTGCATGTGTGGCTGCAATGNAGGCCCCCCTTAAACCGAATTAGGTCGAAGGTTCCGGGGGTTAGGTAGGGTTAGGTCTAGGGTTGGGTGACAGGTTGCATGTGTGGCTGCAATGCTACATGTTGGGGTGCGCTCTTTTTTGTGCAGCCAATGACGCTGCCGTTGGTAAAGCTCTCAACTCAGAATTGACTCCAAAAGACGCAAAATTGAGGACTGACGCTGAGTCAACGAGTGTTGCCACAGTGATTGTCACACCTGCATGTTGGGTCTTGACATGACGCTCTTCAATCAAAACAAAGCCTGGGCTGGGACATGACACCGCTTGGTGGCCACATCACTCTGTACTCAAATCATCACGGCTCAGGTGTGACGGTGACACTGCAAGCAATACGAAACATCAGGCGCCAGTGCCAGCGCATCCACGACCGGGGCCTGGCAAAACTATCAGCTGTGCCAGCACTTGACACTGAACTGCTGATACGAAAAGATTCAAGAGAGTGTGGCTTTGAGGCTCGAACCTTGGCTTAGACATGAGATTTCTCAATGAACGCAACTGGCTCACTTGTGACGCTTGTTGTTGAATGCTCTAGCTGTGCTTCTGCGCTGCCACCGCCAAAATCTTTTTTCACTGCACGCACCATGACTCTCCAAGCTCTGNAGGCCCCCCTTAAACCGAATTAGGTCGAAGGTTCCGGGGGTTAGGTAGGGTTAGGTCTAGGGTTGGGTGACAGGTTGCATGTGTGGCTGCAATGCTACATGTTGGGGTGCGCTCTTTTTGTGCAGCCAATGACGCTGCCGTTGGTAAAGCTCTCAACTCAGAATTGGCTCCAAAAGACCCAAAATTGTGAGGACTGACGCTGAGTCAACGAGTGTTGCCACAGTGATTGTCACACCTGCATGTTGGGTCTTGACATGACGCTCTTTAAAACAAAGCCTGGACTGGGACATGACACCGCTTGGTGGCCACATCACTCTGTACTCAAATCATCACGGCTCAGGTGTGACGGTGACACTGCAAGCAATACGAAACATCAGGCGCCAGTGCCAGCGCATCCACGNCAATACCGAAAACACCCGTTCAAGCAACGCAAGAAAACTTCAAAATGCAACACTTAGAAACCGAGTAGTACTAGTAGCAGTAGAGTAGTAGTAGTAGTAGTAGCAGTAGTAGTAGTAGTAGTCGTAATGGTAGTGGTAGTAACAGTAGCAGTAGTAGTAGTAGTAGCAGCAGCAGTAGTAGTAGTAAGTAAGTAAGTAAGTAAGTAAAAGTAGCAGAGTAGTCAGTAGAGCAGTATAGTCGTAGTNAGCAGCAGTAGTAGTAGTAAGTAAGTAAGTAAGTAAGTAAAAGTAGCAGAGTAGTCAGTAGAGCAGTATAGTCGTAGTAGCAGTAGTAGTAGTAGGAGCAGAGTAGTAGCAGTAGTAGTGGTAGTAGTAGCAGTAGCAGAGCAGTAGTGTAGTAGTGGTAGTAGTAGTAGTAGTAGTCGTGGTGGTGGTGGTGGTGGCGGTGGTGGAAGTACTAGTAGCAGCACTAGTAGTGGTAGTAGNGTAGTAGTCGTGGTGGTGGTGGTGGTGGCGGTGGTGGAAGTACTAGTAGCAGCACTAGTAGTGGTAGTAGTAGTAGTAGCAGTAGATAGTAGCAGTAGTAGTAGCAGTAGCAGTAGTAGCAGTAGTAGTAGTAGTAGTAGTACTGGTAGTAGTAGTAGTAGTAGTAGTAGTAGTAGTAGTAGTAGTAGTTTAGTAGTAGAAGTAGCAGTAGCAGTAGCAGTAGTAGTAGTAGTAGTAGTAGCAGTAGTAGTAGTCGTAGTAGCCGTCGTAGTAGTAGTAGTAGTAGTAGTAGTAGTAGTAGTAGTAGTAGTAATATTAGTAGTAGTAATAATAATAGTAGTAATAGTACTAGTAGTAGTAGTAGTAGTAGTAGTAGTAGTAGTAGTAGTAGTAGGTAGTAGTAGATAGTAGTAGGTAGTAGTAGTAGTAGTAGTAGTAGTAGTAGTAGGTGGTAGTAGTAGTAGTAGGTGGTAGTAGTAGTAGTAGCAGTAGTAGTAGTAGTAGTAGTAGTAGTAGTAGTAATAGTAGTAGTAGTAGTAGTCGGTAGTAGCAGTAGTAGTAGTAGTAGGTGGCAGAAGTAGAAGTGATAATGGTGGCAGTAACTGGCAATAGATGTACTAGNAACTTCTGCAGCTGTCACAGATAGGGGGCCTGAGCCCCTGCATCTTCTGCAGCTGTCATTTTCGTTAATGATGACGATGACGATGGGTTGAGGCGCCAGGTGGTTGGTAGGGGGGGGGGCGTGGCTAGTAGTAGTAGTAGTAGTAGTAGTAGTAGTAGTAGTAGTAGGTGGGAGAAGCAGAAGTGATAATGGTGGCAGTAACTGGCAATAAATGTACTAGTAGTAGTTGTTGTTGTAGCAGTAGTCGTAATGGTAGCTGTAGTAGCAGTATTTAAGTGATAAAGTCAATATGGTTGGGACATGGATGCTCTGTTCGCAGAATAGAATCGACCCTGGATGACATTAGGTTCTGAGAACGAATGGGTCAGACCATGGACGTCATGACGGGTTGGGCCATGGATATTGTGTCGTCTTTTCTTCGAACAGATGAGACCCTGGATGTCANTTGGGCTGTGGATGCTTCTCGGAATCACCATTGACAACATTGTGCTTGGGACTCAGACACGCATGCTCTGTTCTCAAAACGGATTAGTCCCTGGACATCATCATGGTTGGGCCATGGATCACAAGACCCCAGCCATCATCATGGTTGGTCGTGGATGCTCGCCTCTTTGGCAGTACTATAATAAAACATTGACATAATGTCCTGCACATCATCATGGTTGAGATGTCATCATGGNTGGTCGTGGATGCTCGCCTCTTTGGCAGTACTATAATAAAACATTGACATAATGTCCTGCACATCATCATGGTTGAGATGTCATCATGGTTGATGATGTTCTGTTCTCAATAATAAGATTAGACCTGGACGTCATCATGGTCTGTTCTGATTTTTCTCAGAACGGATTCGACCATGTACGTCTTCATGGCTGTGCCACAACTGCTCTCTTCTTTGTGAAAGACCAGTTGGCTGTCATTGAGGTTGGGCCATGGATGTTGAGTTCTCAGAACGGTTAGACCTGGACGTCATGACGGCT